>VXBC01000322.1:783436-852778 GCA_013399945.1 Ploceus nigricollis
CCAAGAGCATGATGCAATCCCGCATTGCCATGGATACTGCATCCCGGGCGGCGGCAGCAGCGCTTTCCGCCGTGCGGAGCACGGGGTGGGGTGAAATAACAGGGGCAGGAAGGGAGGAGACCCCGCACCTCAGCCCCCGTCCTCTGCCGTAGCTGCCTTCCCGGAGAGCTCGCGGCGGGCTGAGCGCTGCCACAGCTCCAGACAGAAATCCTGATCCGTCTTTTTCCGCCGTGGCGGGTGTGTGGGGTGTGCATCCCGCTAGCCCGGCCCCGCTGAGGCGGCTGCTGCCGGCCGGGGGAGCAGCCCGGCGGAGAGGCACGGTGTCAGCGGAAGGGCTCATCGGCCTGGGAAGGGAAGGCTGTTACTTCTCCTTCTTCCCTGAGGCGGTCTTGCCCAGCGCCCCTGACCGCCTTACTGGTTTAGAACTGGAGCCGCTGGCACGGTAGTTCGCGGGTCTGTGTGGGACAGGGCAGACGCCGCGTTAAACCAGCGCCCTGGAGATGTGCAGTGCTTCTGCAAGGGGCCCGCTCGTTTTGAAACCTAGGTGTTTAAAGAGCAAATGCCTTCGGAAATGCGCAGAAGAGGAAGGGCAGACGACAGAAATGTGTCAGTGTGTCAGACGCCTGTGCAGGGACTTTCTTAAAAACTTTATGACTTTGCTTTTATCTCTTCATCTCCTGGAAGCCCTCGGGCACCGGCAGCATTAGAAGCAGTGCCTGGGGTTATGTGAGGTGTTGTCTTGGGCAGTGTGTTTTCTGCTTCTCTGCCTGCGTTTGTTGCTTTTCTGCCCTCATTCCTTTCCCCTGATTCCCAGGGATGCAGCATCTGAGGATCCCACTCCAGAGAGCTTTCCCGTATCGATCTGTGCTGTGAGTCTGCAGACAAAAGGTCAGTTTTGCAGACCTGGGCAGGAACAGTAGCACCTTGGCTTGCTCAGCAAGGAGGGCTCCTGGCAGACGACAAGAGGCGTTTCTCCCTCCGGCGGCTGGGTGCACTGCCCGGCCGTGGCCCAGCCGCCGCTGAACGGCAGTGCCCCGTACGGCTCATTTGTATTCTCAGTGCTTCGGGTGTTCTCTGATGCTGTGGGATTCAGTGCCATGGCCGAGTTCTCATGGCTGTGACAGAAAACTCCAGCAAAGAGCTCAGCCGGCTCCTAGCGATGGCGAGGGAAAACAAGGCAGGGGCATGGCTGCAGTTGGGATGCTTCCCATCCGGAAGTCTCTAAAACCGCTCTGTGCAAATGGAAACACGCCCTGCAGCTGAAACTAGAGGAGGATGAGCGTGCAGGCGTCTCCCGTGGCGGCACGGCCTTTCGCCGGAGTTTTGGGCCAGGTTGCTTCCAGGGTGAGGTTATCTCTGCCAGAGCAGCTCTCTGCCAGGACCTGGCAGCCGTGGGCCTGCCGTAAACCGCCGGCTGAAATTATCGCCGGTGGCCGTGGTTGGGTGGAGGGTTTGCGGCTGTGAAGTTTTTGTAGATGCGGGCTAATGATGCTGCTGCATCAGTATTAAGCTGCTAGCGTCGAGGGAGGGGATTTATTTGGTTTAAATAAGAACTTGTGAATAACGCTGAGGAGTTTTGCGATATATTTCACTCTGAGCCCTTCTCGCTCCTTTGGTGCAGTGACAGCCGGAGATTTTCCTCTGCTGTTAAAATACTCCATAGCTAGAGATAAGTCCTGGTGCAGGCTCACCGCTGCCAACGGCAGCTGAAGCTGTGTCAGAGAGAGTCAGCCTGTGGCACACGTCTGATGCTGTTTAGCAATAAAAGCTGGAGTTTTTAATGTAAGTATTCATGTATTTGTGGTGCACTAGACATAGTCTGCTTTCAGAGCAGCAAGTAGCCAACACGTGTGGCTGAGACTCTGGCTGGAGGTAGCTGTTCTTGCACACAGAGGGAGGATTTTACCTGAAACTTGTGGTACCTGGAGATAGCTGGGGATCAGCTGGGTGGAGATCCTTTCCCAACTTTATGTGAACTTAGGAGCAAATGAAAAGGACCACTGTGCTGAGTTTGCTGAAGTTAAGCACGGATTTGCCCTCAGGGATGCTGTTGCCAGCTGATATTGGTCAAGAGCACTAAAAAAGATGCCAGAATTTTGCTTGACTTTACTGAATTTCGTACAGAAATTTAGCTGGAAGTTCTTCTTTATGTTTCTTGTTCATAAGTAGCTAAATGAATTTGTCATGTGTTATGACTTAAGTCTCCTGTATTTTAGCATTCAAATGCAACCGGGGAGAGCAGCAGTGAAATGAATATGCAATGTGGCTTTGTCTTGCAAGCTGGCAAAGGTCTCCCTGATGGTCTCTGTGCCTCATGCTGCTTTTTAGAAAACAGATGCACTTTGTGAGTTAGTGCCTTTTACCTAGCAACAGCTGATTAGATGGACTATCTTTGATTAAAACGCATGCATATTTGGTACTTAAATATAGCATCATTAATAATACTTCGTTTATGTGCTGTCTGACTAGTCTCTGGGTTTACTTATTGCAGTATTTTTAGTAAGTTGATGTTGTTCTTAAGTTTCTCAGCATGAATTCTTCTTGTTGCATTCTTTGTCTTTAGTACAGCCAGAATTGAAATAAATATTTTGAATTCTCTAGTCTAATCTCTTCTTTCCCTGCTGACTTGCATTTTTTTGTTTTTTACAAGAGGAGTTAACTTAGAGAAGGTAAGTTAACAGAACAAAAAAAAGTAAATTTGAAATAGTACTGTAGGTCCATCAGGCCTCTGGACAGTTCCTTTAATTGCACTTTCGTTTGCAACTTGCTAGGAGCAGATTTTTGAAAATATGTTTGAAGATTCAGATTTTTGGGAATGATGGTGGAATTGACAATATTTAAGGATTTCAAGCTGACCTGGTGCTCAAGTCCAGCAGCCACAGATTGAGAGCCCAGAGCTGCCCCTTTGCAAGCACGTTCCTTGTAAGGGACATTCAGTTGCTAATTGGTTAAATGTTCTCAAGTACTGAGCTGACCTCATTCCTTTACCTTCCTCATTTTTGGGGCAGTAAACATTGCAACATCAAAAGCTTCTGTTTCTGCTGAGCTCGAAAAAAAAAAGGACACCCAGACAAAGCACAAGGTTAAAATACTTGTCTTCTGCCTTCTTCTGGTGATCTCAGCAACCCTCACTCGGTGGCAGACAAAGCAAATCTCCCAGTTAATGCTGTCTGTATGCCACCCGAGAAAAAATTCTGGGAGAGAAACAGCAGTTGCTTACAGTGCCCTGTTAAAACAGTGTCATGCCTCTGTGTACTCTTGTTCCCTCTGACCCTCTCGGACCTAGTGCTAAAAGTGTGTCACCAGTGAGCATTCATTCTTGCTGCTGCCTGCCCTGTAGGCAGGGCAGGAGCAGTGTGGTGGCGTGGAGCAGTGGCTGGATGGGAAGGTGGGCTCAGTGCCATGTCAGGTGTCACCCTGCTACCCACATGGTAGGGGACTTAGCTCTCTGAGTCTGGGTTCTCACCACAATGGCAGGAAGCCGAAGTGCCTGTGCTGTGTGGAGTTGTTCCCTGTGACAAATCATGTCAGGAAGGCTCTTTAGGACTGAGAAAGTCCTTTGGAGTGGTGTCCTCTTGGTGGTGTTTTTTTGGTTTTTTGGGTTTGTTTTGGTTTGTTTTTTTTTTCTTTTCTTCAGGACATGGAGGTTTTGTTCTCCGACTTTGAACTAGGAGAGGCAGGGGTGCTCTTTTCATTGCTGAAAAGCCACAAATACCTCTACCTATTCTTTCTTGGCGTGTTGTTTTACTCCTGCTGTCTTAAAGTGGATCACAAGCAAAATGTTGGCTCTTCACAGCTACAAAAGCTCCACTTAGATTTGGCAGCTCTTCCTTCAGGGTGAGAAGGCATGTATAAGTAATTATGCTGTTTACTATAACCTCCCCTGCGTAACAGCTCATTCATTTTGTCTTCTTAATGTCAATTCTCTTTTGTTACCTTCTGTCATTACCATGTCCTGAATTGGTTGTGTGGGGGTGAGATCTATAAAACTGTTTAGACATAGGAGTACCATGGGGGCTGTTGGCCTCAGCTCTTGCAGTAATGCTTTTGTTTTTCTGTTTTAACAATGTACAAAATTACATTCTTTCAGGCTGCAGCATAAGCTTTTCAAAGCTGTTTTGCTATATAATAGACTGAAGAAATTGATGCTTTCTGCATGATAGAGCACACTTCTCCGTGTGCATCCAGACACTTCAAAAAACTGACAATAATCTTTGTAATGTAGTTGCTAATTTGTTTTGTGATTCTTAAATGTGTTAAAAATGCAGAGATCCCTGCAGTTTGTGCATACTCTCAGTGAAAATGCTTTTTCCCTTACATGGAGGAACACACAAGGACAAATGAAAAGAACAATCAATGAATTACATAGAAGTTGGTCTGTTTAAAAACTTTTTTCCAGGTCAGATTGCTTTCCTATGACCTTTCCTAAGGCTGTTTAAATTCGGTATTGCAGCAATACAGTTAAGAGGGCATTGCTTAGGCTGACATCCCTGCAGTTCCTGAGTGCTGATTGGTAAAAGTGATTTATATCTGGGTTTCTGAGGGCACTGAGGCCTGTCCCCATCATCCAACAGAACAGCAGTTAGATCTTTGTTTGATGAGAATAATGCAAACAGTGACATGAATTGATTTTTTTGATTGCTAAATCAAATAAATGCTGCCTTCAGTCTTATTATGGAAATAACTTGTAGAGTTGCTGTCGACTGTGTATGCATTGGGTCTCCTTATGTCTACTTAATGAAATTAATCTCCTGAAATTTATTGCCTTGGTTTCTCTGTTTGTGTTTTGGCATTTAGAACACATTATCTTACAGGGCAAATAAGAGCACAAGAGCAAACTTGTCTGAAGTATGTGGTTGGTAAATGCTTTCCTTCTGTACTGGATGCATTGGAGAATTATTTAATTTTCTTGGTGAAACAGTCGACTTGCATGAAACAGGAATAAACCTCTTTACCAGGTGTCGAGATTTTACAAAAAATGCATGCTGCTAAGTGCATTTCTTCTCCATGAAAAAATGAATCATCCTACTTATGCTGAGCTCAGTGCCATGAGTTGAGCTGGCTTTGGCATCCCATTGCAACTGGGTATTTTTCATGTCCTTATTAAAACTTCATTAACTGTAGAGTTTGTGCTTCATTAATGATAGCTTTTTGAATGACCAATGGCATACTGGGGAGGTAGAAATATACAGACATTTCATGAACTTGTATTTAAGCTAAAGTTGTCTTTATTTAATTGACCTGTATGTCAAAACTTTGTATCAAACATATGCCTGCCAACTGATATGCTTTGGGCAGTGACTAAATATGCTGAGTTCCCCTAGAATTTACAGGAGATAAAATTTGCTTGTGCAATCCAGCAAACGTGGAATAAACCTTTTTTCCTGCATTTTCAAATTGTGCACTGCACTTTGATCCCTACATAACCCTCCTCTTTGAGACTCTGGGTCAGTGATTTGAGCAAAGTGACTGTTCTTCTGTTATCACTTGGAAGCGCTCCTCTCCCTCCTGACCTTGAGAAAACTGTTTCTCTTCTTGCCAGCTGTCCTTGCAGTGATTGGAGAGTAATTGCTTTCTTCCTATGCGCATGTTCAGGCTCTCTGCTTTAAAACATGTACTTGATTTCAAAAAGGATGTAGTCTTGATTTCAGGTAACACCCCAGCTTTTCTGTATGCCAGTGGGAGTTTTTGTTGGTGTCATCTTAAGGATGTTATCAGGGTTAGACAATAACTAACAAGTATGAATTTGCAGAATAATGTCGTTTAGTTTATTAAACCAAATACACCTCATATGTTTAGCTAGTTAATTCATAAGCAGGCAAGTTTGCCGGTTTTTTTTTTTTTTTTCTTCCTCACTTTTTGCTGTTAAAAGTTTGCTGGGAAGCATTTTGGGTTAAAGCAGTATTTCTGCTGTGCCCGTGTTGACTAAAGAGCCCTTAGCAAGGGCTAGTTGTGGGAAAATGCCTTCTTCCCTTAGATGCCATACGGTTAAGGTTTGAAGCAGACTAGAGCTTTGTGGAGGAGCAGCTCCTCTGCTGAGTTAAAACCAGCTCTTAGAAATTAATAAAAGAAATTTACTCTTATATTTGCCACTACTGTATCATTGTCATCATAGTGGTCTGAAAGTAGAGATCTAGTCCTTGAGCTGATCCTGTGTCCTCAGGTTTGGATTCACTTGAGACAATGAAGATTTGGGAAACTATAGGCCTTTATACCTTAATCTATTTAGGTTTCCCCATAGATACACTATTTCTATGCACATAATTGAATCAGAAAGCTTCAGTTAACCTTTTCCTGAAGGAATATTTCCTGCTCTTGGGTTACTTTTAAAAATACTAGTGTTTCGAATCATCATTTTGAGAATCATCTCCTTGCCAAACAGTAGGGAGAACCTTTGACTTAAATAACAATAATTAAACCTTTAACCAGTTAGGAGGATGACATTCTTCAATGTTTAACATCGTCCTGCCCTTTAGAAAAGGAAACTTGAGAAACCTTTTTGCATGTTGAAGTTCAAATGTCATGTTACTTCGGGTGCGTGGCCTGGCTGCTCGCTGGAAACCATCTGTGGGGTCAGTTCATTGACATGGCTGCTTGCTTGCTTGTGAGGAAGGGCCACTGTTGGGAAAGGCACATGCGTCTGGATTTGGCTTTGAAGGACACAGTGAAAGCTGTGCTTGCATTTTATGTACGTGCTTCTGTGGATTGCAGGGCAGCAGATGCTTATGGTGAATGTCTGATTGTGGTTTGGTGGTTCATTTCTGTTTTGCAGTACTGATGTGGAGCGTTTGCTCTTAGCTGGTCACAGACCCTGTGAACTGGTGCGAAATCATCTGGTTGTCCTAAATTAAGGTCATGCATTTATCCCTTGCATCTTACATTTATCCCTTGATTCACTTGGTGTACAGTGGCATTTTGGCATGTTGTTAAGGTTTGCATTAATCTTGTGAGCATGACTTTGTGCATGCATTAAGCCTCATTAATGGGGAAAATACATGTGTTTGTACAGCATGGTGCAGAATGTTCTTTTTTATCAACATATGTGATATAGTGACAGAAAGTAAGCTGCCAGTTTAGTAGGCCTAGTTACTTATGGATTTTTTTCTCTGGGTCTGTAACAAGCCTAAGCAGAAAAGCCTCTTTCAAAAGATTTGAGCAGGTTTTTTCATATTTTTTTGAATTCTGACTTGTTTGCCACCCAGAAGGTGCAGCTTAGACCATGGTTGCCTCTGCAGTCTCTTGTTTGCTCTGGCTGTAGGAGGGGTAGGTGGGTTTGCCCAGCCACTAGACCCAGCCATGGGCTGGGAAGTTTTATGTGAGTGTCTCCATCACCATCTGCAAGAGCTTAAAACACAATGTAAGGACTAGCAGAGAACACAAGTACAAGGGAACACCAGCAATACAGGGTGGCAGATCCTTACACAGAGATTGAGAGAGATGGCACTGAGCAAGTCAGTAAGGAGTACTGCATTTGTTTGTTCATTTAAAAATGAGGAGTAAAATAGTAGTAATACAGGTAATCACAGAAAGGCCACTGTGTTTCAGTGCAGATCATTGCCCTGCTAATGCGTGAATTGTTGCTGCTGCCTCTACTTTCTTATAGGTAAAAATTGTGCATGGCTGTAAGTCATTTTTAGAGTTGACAATGTCAGACCACTTGTCATGTGAGTTTAAATAGTAATAGCTCTGTGTCCTAGTTTCTTCTGGAATAATTTTCTTCTTAGTAGCTGGTACAATGCTATGTTTTGGGTTTAGTAAGAGAATAACGTTGATAACCCACTGATGTTTCAATTGTGCTGAGCAGAGTGTACTCTAAATCAAGACTTATCAGTGTTCCATGCTCTGCCAGTGAGCAGGTGCATAAGAAATCAGGAGGAAGCACAATTAGGACAGCTGACCCAAACTGGCCAAAGGCATATTCCATACTGCAGAATGTCATGGTCAGTGTGTAAACTGAGGGGAGTTGGGTGGGAGGGTCCAATTGCTGTTCAGGGAAGGGCTGGACATCAGTCAGTGAGTAGTGAGCAGCTGTAATGTGCATCACTTGTCTTTCTTGGGTTTTATTCCTCCCTCTCTATCTCCTTCTTCATTATTATTATTATTGTTGTTGTTGTTGTTGGTACTGTAATTGTTAATTTTAGTTCATTTATTAAACTGTTCCTAACACACAGGTGTTACCTTTTTCTGATTCTCTCCCCTTTTCTATCAGGTCTGCAGAGGAGTGAGCAAGCAGCTGTGGGCTATTATTTACCAGGTAGGGTCAAACCATGGCACTCTGTCCTCTGGTTTTGCAGCCTTCATTAGGTTCCCAGGTAATTTTTTCTAGAGGCCATACCCAATTCTCCACTTTTACTTGACAGGTTCCCAGAACCTTCTTTATTCTTTTTTTAGCCCTTTCAAAACTGTCATCATCTCCCTTTGAAGTACACAAAAGCAGGCTGCAAGTCTGGTCATGCCTTGCAGAATAAAAATAATATCCTTTGGTACTTCTTTGTATTGATTTCTTGTTCTATCACCACTGCTAAGTGGTTGCATTATGGTGCAGGAAGGGACTGCTAATGTTGTTTTCAAATCCTTCTCTTTTTTTTTGAAGTCTGTCTTAATTGGCTCATACTTTCTAAATTCAGTGCTGGACTTGTTTAGATCAGAGACTCAAATCTAAACTCTAGTTGAACAATTGCAGAGCTATGATGAACTTCCAGTTGTGCAGACTGAGTGCTTCTTGGTTTCACAAAACACGTTGGGCTCAAACAATGCATCAGCTCGGGTATTGGTTGCATATAGCACAGTGCAGTTTTCTAAGCATCTGTGGGATTAATTTTGTGTCTTAAAATATACATTTAGGAAGCTGTTAAAATACAGTTTTGCATCCTGAAGGATGAGAAAGAGAGATGTTTCTGTGTGAGAACACAGTCATGTTGCCAGATTTTAACTACACTTTACAGTGTATGAAAAACAATCCTCTTGGAGTGTTTTATTTACATCCTTTAGTGTTGTGTTGCCTTCAAAGGAGAGATGCATGGCCTTGGAAGGAGATGACCATCTCTGAACTTGCAGTGACTGAGTGGCCAGCTGCATGTGTGAAGAAGCCTAGTAGAGAAGTGATGTGGTTTTCCACCCCTCTCCTTGCTTAATTTTTTGTTGCTGCACCTTTTCGCACTTTTGTATATCTGTCTGTACCTATTTTTCAGTCTTTGCTTTTTAAAATCTTACTCACCCAACACCCTGAAGGGTTGTTTTGCAGAACAGAGGAGCAAGGCTTGGTTTTGCACTGAACCAATGAAGAAGCTCTAATCAGCCATTGGTGGTTCTGGCACATCCTCACTTTACAGCATCATTGCTCTTCTAAGATTCTCACCAAATTCCCACCTAAGCTGTCAGTCATTAACATGGGAGTAGAATATTAACAAAGGTTTTTTGGTAGTTTTTAATTTTTGTTTTTTCCTACCCTTATTCCTCCATGACATACCAGTTCCAGTGTGAGAATATGAATTTGAGCATTTAACTCCCTGTTCGAGAATAACAGGTCTGTTTAATTGAAGGGTCCTTTCGCTGCTGTTTGGTTTGGAGATGACACATCTGTGTGGAGGGCTTATATTACACAGAGATAAAAACCTTGTGGAAAAATAACCTGCAGCTATAGGAATGGTGTTTTGATACTTGAAAAATTGCTTAATGAAAGGGGTTTTTGCACAAAAACATGTTTTGCTTTTAGTATACAGTAAAAATAGAGATGTGGTCGTGGCGAGATTCCAGAGGAGGACTTTGAGAGAGCTGCTGACATGAGTAAGCAATTTAATTGCCTGAAGTATTATTCTGTATCGTACACAGTCTGTACAAAACATGTATGAAACAGGTACACTCAGAATGTACAGGGTTTACTTGCTGAGCAACCTTTAATATGTTGACATTTTTATAATTAATGTGCAGAGTCCTAATATAGAGGCTGAAGAGCATGTCTTTTGCCCAGAGTTAAAAGAGTTGCTTTACAAGTGTTGCTGATGAAACGCCATTTGATTCTGTCCTTTGACTCCTGGCAGAACATGAGCACTTATAAAATACACTGTAAGTTAGGTTTTCACTTTGCTGCAGTCAGCATTGTTTGCTATGTGTAAATCACAAATTGCACAGCAATGTGTTTTTCTCATCTAACAAATTTAATAATAAGCTTTGGGCATCAAGTAAAAAATACTTGGTGTTATCAGAAAGTCAAGCTTCCCACTGAAATTTAATCTTGGGCTACTGTGTTCAAGATGTGTCTCAAATCACTTGCAAGGTTGTTGTTTGTTGTTTCTTACAGCATGACATGTTTTTTACAGTATAACATATAAGGCTGAGAAATAAAGGAGATTCTTCCCCTCTGTCCTCAAGCCCCTCAGGCCAGGGTGTAGCAAGAGGTTTTGGTCATATTCCCTGTCTGCTTAGCTTTTTATTTCAATCTTTTTCTGTGTATTTATTTTCATTAGCACCATTTCTGTTGGAATACTTTAGCTGTGTTTAGATTGAATAAAACATTCAAGTTGCTTTTTCTTGAAAGAAACGTTTCATTCATTCTTCATGTGTTTGGTCTCTTGATGGTTACCTTTTTCCCCCTTCCCCTACCTAACCTGCCTTGAGACCATCCTTAGTCCTGCAGTTTTCAAGACAGAAACAGGCTAACACATCCTAAAATCTGTCTCTTTCATAGTTTGAACATATCAAGGTTGGGTTTTTTGTTGTTATTTGCTTTTTACGGTGCAATAATCTGTCAGTTTATGCTGCTACAATTATAATTAAGAAATCTTCTAAGCTAGCTCTGCCTGACAGATCCTGTATGACCTTCTGTTACTTCATGCTTTTTTTTTTCTGCAAATTTTGTACTTTTCACTAGAACCATTCTTATATGTAAAATGATGATTGTGCAATGCATTTTATTTTGGCCTTCTCTTAATAGCATTTTAGAGTTCTGCATTAGACATTCTACATCTTCCATTTTGTCTGTCTGTTTCATTTGCCTTTCTTTTTGCTGTGGTTCCTTGCTGGGTGCAGTGTGATGGCTTTGCTCATCTTCAGCCATGTAAGAGCTCTTCGTCAGCCACATGTCCGCATCATGCTGCTGCTTCTCCTGCAGTAAAGCAGCAGTGGGATGGACTTGGCTGAAAGCTGATCTTCTTGCTTGGTTGGTTTCTTTGGGGCTATGTCATTTTTTCCAGGTTCCTTCCACCAAGGCATGGTGAAGAGTAGGGAAGGAATGAAAGCAGCCTTGCAGCAGTGTCAAATCTGTTTTTGGCTGTTCCTTGTTACTGCACATGGCGGTATAGATCATTATATGGTTATGTGGAGCAGGCTGAACGGAGAAGCTAGAGCAAGGATCAAGTGATGTGATGACTCTGAGCCTGACGGTTGCTGATGGGCATGAGCTGGCATCACAAGTGGATGGATGGAGATGCTTATCTTTAGGAGAGTAAGTTGCTGAAGATGTTGTTTAAGAGGCTTTGCACAGACAGTGAGGCACAGGAGGCATGTCTGCCCCCCTTTTCCAGGGGATTGCTGCCCTGCAGAGAATGGGATAGCTGCAGGGTTGGGAAGGAAATCTGTTGCCTGCTGTATGGGTGGATATTGCTTTGTCCCCGTATTTAAAGCAGATATATTACATCAAGTTACAGTGCTGACCCTGCTGTTGCTCCAGCGCTTGTGAAAGTAGGAAGCAAATGTAGCAAAACCTTCTGCATCTTGGTGCTGGAGCTGGGGGCTCAGTTTAGCTGTGTTCTTCCTTGGAACAGATTTTAATGGCAGCAGGGTTCTCACTGCACCAAGAATTTGATACCTCTTGTTGAAAGAAAAGAGTGGCTAAACTTTGGATGAAAGGTACTTATTTTCCTGGAATTCACTGCCTCACTTCTGCAGGTAACTGAAGCCTTTATGTTATGAGCTTGCAGAAGACATCTTGGAAGTTGCCAGATATGTGGAGTTTTTTTCCTCCAGTAGTCTATTTTAAAGTTCATAGAAAGAGCAAGTGATAAGATCACATGCAGCTGTACCATTAGAGAATTTCCTTTTAATTGCTTGGCTGGTCTTTCTACCCTTAAAACAAATAATAAAATATAAGAAACCGCAGTACTTGCCTCCTGGAGAAGGGTCTTTTGATGAAGTAACATTTCAGAAAGTGCTGCCAACATTAAACAAAGGAAATATGCAGGTACCAATGCTTTATTTTCTAACTACTCCAGGAGTCAGTCCTCTTTCATGGGCCTTTGTTACAGCAATGATTTGGTACCCCAAAAATTCTCAGCAGAAATTGGTTTGACATAGGTCTGGTGCAGGCAAGGATGTTCATCTCCTCTGGACTTCTCAGGCTTCTCAGCCCTGAGCTTCTGTAACAGGAATGCCATCAGCTGGCTGCACGGTTTTGGCAACAATAGCAATTTACAGATGTGCGAAGTGTTGTGCAAGAAGGGAAGAATGTGGGGGAATGATCTGACAAATGCATCTGTAAGAAATCTCCTGCCTCTTTGTTTTCTGTCCCTATGCCAGGACACATCATCTTCACTTTCAGTACTCTTGCATCCTGGGCAGGAACAAGGTCAAAGAGTTGCTTTCTATAGTGTTAGCACATTTATCGTTTAGAAAGGCAGTTAGATCTTAAAGGTAGTTGATTTTCTGAATAATGAGCCTTTTTTTTTTTTTTTTTTTTTTACTGTTTTGAAGGCAAGAGGTTTAACAGGGCATATAATGGTTAGGATTCTGTCCTCAGCAGTACAATGCCATGGCATAACACTTGTACCTAAAGTAATTTTTTTTCTTCTTTTACTTCTCAGAATGGTGGGAAAATGAGGATTTTTTTGTACCTTCTTCTATTTAAAGCCAGCTGTCATTCATACTTGCCTGACTTCTGTTAGTCCTGTTTACTTATATATGATGGTACAGTCTGGCATGATGTTTAGCATCTTAAAATGAAGGCACCAGGGCTGCACAGCTGCAGCTACACGGGGTCTCACAGGTGTACAGCCAGAACATAGAAAAGTTTTAAGATTGACTTCTCATAGCATGGCTGACTGTATAAAGAAATGGGCTGCATTTATAGTACCAGTATGCATCCTTTCTTCTTTTAGGTAAAAGTACAGAAATTCTTGTATTGAGGAATGTAACTGCTTCAGTGTATTGCATGTAATTTTGTGTGCTGGAGCTCAGCAGAGAATTTCACTTCTCCCACAGCACTCCAAGTACAACCCCACAAGCATTGGAAATAGAGTAAGCATGCAAATAAGTGTTTAACATACTGTAGCTTGCCTGAGGGTGACTTGTTTGTGTGCTTTTTCAGTGTGATCTGGTTTCCAAAACACAAGTGGTCCTCCGAAAGGTGTCAAGTTACCCACCTGAACACAGGGGTTGTAGTTTCACATCTTAGCAGGGCATCTTAATTCAGGTTTTATGTGCACTCTTATCCCTGTACAAGTCAGATTTGCATGGTGTAGCATTACCTTTGTGACTGTCATGCTCAGCTTTCATGGTCTTCTAATTCCTTCACTTTTTATTGGATTGCTGTGTCTAGTCAGCATGTGAACCTGAGATAACCTTTTTATAGCTAAACCTTGTTTACAGGATAACTGCACACAGCCATTTTTTGCTTTGTACAGTGCTTCACATGTGCAGGAGAATTTTAAGTACTTTTATAAATTAGATGGCAAACTTTTGTGTGTCAAGCTACTAAATGCAAAGGAGGTAACCAAAAATTATATATCTCCATGCTTTGAGTTTTATTCTTGAGATGTTCCCTGGGTTCAGAGCTTGGTGCAGGATTTTGGCAGGAGGAGTGGGCAGGTGGATGACAAATGTTCTTGGTGTTCAGATTTGGTGGCGCAGCTGTGGGTGTTGGAGGAAATGAGGGACATGTGGAGGGAAAGTCCCACTTGTCACTCTTTTTTTTCCTACTTCTTTTTAAATTTTATTATGCAATTATGAGGCATGGGCATTTAAAGAAAAGGTAAGTTGAGGCTTACTGTCTTGAGTACACAGTGCTCTTGAATGTAATGGTCATGTGAGCCTGGTCTTCTCCATCCTTGGTCCTACTGACTAGTGTCATTGATTCTGTTGTTAGAAAATGCAACCTTTTGACCAAAAAGGCTCGTTAAAATAGGCTTTGGGGACTGTAACTTTATTTTTCTCCTGTGGAAGTATAAAGTTGGTTTGAGTGAAATACCCAAAGATTACAGGAATCCCATTATTGAAGGAGAGAAAAAATTTTCAGACTTTCTTGCAGGTGGTTTTTGAATAAAAGATATGAGACCAGAAATGAAAGGTAAAATCCTTTATCCCTCTGGACTTAGCTTTTTTCCCTTCATCTTCTCAACTCTCTTTAGCTTCCCAGGCCTCCTGAGGCTAATTTTTGATTGTGAGCTGCAGCTAACACTGTGATCACAGAATGAGCTGAGGTGAAACGGACCCACAAGGATCATCAAGTCCAGCTCCTGGACCCTGCCCAGCACCATCCCCAGGAGTCACACCATGTGCCTGAGAGCATTGTCCAAACACTTCTTGAACTCTCTCAGGCTGCTGCTGTGACCACTACCCTGGGGAGTCTGTTCCAGTGCCCAACCACCCTCTGGGTGAAGAACCTTTTTCTAATATCCATCCTATACCTCCCCTGACACAAGTTCAGGCCATTCCCTCAGGTCCTGTCACTGATCACCACAGAGAAGAGATCAGCTTCTGATCTGCCTGCTCCTTCTCCCCCCCTCACAAGAAGTTGTAACTGCAGTAAGGTCTCCCCTCAGTTTCCTCCAGGCTAAACAGACCAAGTGACCTCAGCTGCTTCTCATACAGCTTCCCCTCAAGGCCCTTCACTGTCTTTGTTGCCCTCCTTTGGACACTCTCTAATAGTTAAAATATCTCTTGTATAGAGTGGCACCCATAACTGCCCCCAGCACTCAAGGTGAGGCCACCCCAGTGCAGAGCAGAGCAGGACAATCTCCTCCCTTGCCCGGCTGGCCATGCTGGGCCTGATGCCCCCCAGGACAGGGTTGGCTCTCCTGGCTGTCAGGGCACTGCTGACTCGGACTCGACTTGTCATTGACCAGGACCCCCAGGTTCCCTTGTTTCCCAATTACAATACCAGCAGAGCGTTTGTAAAAAGATGGAGCTTCAAATTCAAAAAGTAGCTGTTAATAAACACTGCCCATAGTGCTTTGGGAGGGGGACTTTGGAGCAAAGCTGTCTAGCAAACACTGTGCTTTGGCTTTCCTTACAAAAAGTCAACTTGTTGCTCTTGTGCCATGTACATATTCCTCCTATTTCATCTAACCTAGTTTGTTACAGATATTCTCTTCTGTTTCAATTAAAAAAAAAAGGAAGCAGTTCTTAAACCCTAGGCAGAAGTTCTCTGCAGTGTCATTGCTGTATATTACAATTGCAGCAGTTGAAATAAACCTGCATGCTTTGCCTTTTCTTCCTCCACATTTTATATCTGTAAGTACTCCTTCAGTCTCAATTGTATTGCTCTCACAGCACTGGGCTGTAAGCTGGCAGCGATGAGGAGGTTTGCAGTATTGCAGTGCTGGTGTATGGGCACAGTGTTCAGGCACAGGATATACCCCCTTGAACACTTCATTCCAGGAAAATGCATGCTCTTGTGAAAACCATAGTGCTGAGTGATTCCAGATCTGTTGCTGCTCAGGGGGGCTCTGCAGCATGAAATGTCCTTGTTTGTAGATGGATGCTGGATACATCCTTCTGGCATGTAGGGGCAGTCATGAACCATTTTCCTCTGATTCTTAATACTTCTGTGAGTATGCTTGTGTGCTTGCTTCTAACTTGCTCTTCCTGCTTGGCCATCACCCTTGGTGTTTTCCCTTTGTCTGAAGTCATCCCATGCCGTATCAAGAGCTGTTGAGTGCAAGGAGATGAATTTCGTGTGAGTGTTCTAATCCTAGGACAGTCAAACCCTAATTTGAGTTATTTGAGATCTGCTGAAGGTGTAAATAAAATTGCAGGAACCTATTATTTCTCTTAACTTACCTATCTGGAGATCATTAGATTCTGATTTCATGAGGTATTGTGTACTGAGTGCAGTTAGTTATTCTGTTTAGCAGAATCCTTTCTTGTATTTATTTCTGTTCTGTAAAATATTTTTCTTACCACATCTCTGTTTATGTAGTAAGGCAACTATTACTGAAGGATTGAGGGAATGGAATGACAGAAGTAATGTCATGAAAGTACATATATATATATGTAATATATATTCATGACATTACTTCTCCTATATACTTCATTAATTCATATATTCATGGCATCACTTCTCCTATATATTACCCCCTATATACACTGCTGCCCAAAGTCTTTCTTTAAACCATGCATTTTCAAATGGTTTGAAATCCCTGAGGATTAAACCCACATTAACCCACTGAGGTTAAACTGTTTGAAACTGACTTCCCTCTTTTGTCCCACATTTGTTACACTTCTCTGAATTTTATATAAATTATTTATTTCTAAATGTCCTTATGCTGGTGCTGCTGGTGAGTGTGAAAGCTCAGCACTGTGGGTCCTGATGTGTCAACAGCAGGCTGGAGGGTTTGCTGCTGATGCCAGGAGGCCAAAAATCTGAATCACATTGCTAAAGATAGAGATTCAAAATAAAGTTTAACAATATCTTCTTGTATTTTAACAAAACTAAAGTGCAAAATCCGCAGCACTCATGCTTCACCTGGTTTCCCATAAAATAAATATACCTACACTTTCAGATCAATGTGGACTATAGTTTATTCTGAAGTCCTTTTTATTGCTAACATTAAGCATGGTTGGGCCTTATGAGGGTGTTCAGAAAGGGAAGAAAAGGGTAATCTGGAGTTGGCAGGAAGTTGAAAGGCAAAGGGAACGCATTCAAGGGGCGGTTAAGGCTTGGGGAATTGAAAGGAGAAACTGGGCAGCTTTGGCAAATGGACAGAAAACGGTTGACAGCTTTGATTATCAGTGCTGTCTTCCAGTTCTCAAGCAGCCGAACGTTTTCAATTCCAGTACATCTACAAAAGCAAACAGCAGTGTGATCTTTGGATTATTGGAGGAGGGATAGTTTGTACTCTTGGAGGAAAAAGAGGAGTCACCTCTGCAGTGGCAGGGACTGGGAAACATTACTTTAAAGAGAAAACACAAATCAAGATTTCCAAAAGCAAAAGCAAGTGCTAAATTTAGGCTTCGAAGTCCTAATTTAAGAACAGAGAAAGTGGCTGTTTTCCAACAAGGCTGAGCAGCCAGGCCTGACAGCACATTTCTTTCAGAAGCCAGAACAATTATTTAGATGCCTATTTTGGGGATTTTATTAGAACTCGAGTTCAGGCACTTAGCTGTGAAAACTGGGATCTGTTTCAGGGAGTTCTTGAGCAGCTGAGTGAGAGCTGGAGGATCCTTCTGAAAGGGAGCAGGCTCCCAGTGCTTTGAGCTTTCAGCTTAAAATGTTTTTTTGCTGCTGTTTGATTTGCTTAAAAAGGGTGCCATGGGACAGAAAGCAAACCTTTATATTTTTGTGCATCATCTTTACACCTGGAAAGTTACTCCAAGAAGAAACTCAAGAAACACCATCAAAATGTGGTGAAGAATTCTTAAATTATTTCATAGCATAAACCCCCTAGAATGCATTTTTGTGGAAAGCATAGGAGAGAATTTCCTTTGAAGGGCAGAAGCTGGTTGAAATCCTACAGTATGTAGTAGCCATTTCCTCAGAGAGCAGTTTACGTGCATCAGAAGAACAGGCTGTCAATGCTGGTAGCCTGTACGAAACACTTTCTATAAATAAATGTTTAAAACGTATTCTATAAGAAAAGCATGTTTCTGTGTAGGCTTTAAACTGTATTTTTGATTGTTACACCAAGAAGCACTGGGGCTATCAATGCCTGGACTGAGCAGCAGGGCAGAGCTTCACATCTTCTGCCCAAATATTTGGGTGGCTGCTGGAGCATGGTGGTTGTCTCAGCTTGTAGTGCCAGAAATGAACCCAGGATGCCAAAAGATCCAAAAATAAACTGTCTGTCAAAGTCCAGAGGATTATTGAAAATGTAGTATTATAATGATGTTGCTCAGTCTTGTTGGGGCAAGGTGCAAGGTTACCTTTTGTTATGTTTGTGTTGCAGAATTAAAGTCCAGTAATTTTGTTTGTTTAAAACATCAGATAGGGTTTTTTTTCTGGATTAGATATTTGGTCTTGAAGGAGTGATATGTCTTCCAGGTTGTAAGCCTGACTGCTTCCAGACTCTGATCCAATTTGCCCTGGTCAAGTGCCTTACTGCACTGGTAAAATTTGGTGGCAGAGAGGATAATTTCTTTTTCCATTGTAGAAAGGCAGGTTAGGAAAAAATAACTGGTGTATATAGAGGTACATGTTTTAAAAAGCTTTGTGTGGCCTAACTGGGTCTTTTTTCCCTGACTGTGGGTACTGAATAAGGCTATGGATGTAATCATTCATTTTCTACAAGGCCTTTGACACAGTGCCCCACAACATCCTTCTCTCTAAATTGGAGACATATGGATTTGATGGGTGGATTGTTCATTGGAAAAGGAATTGGTTGGATGACCACATCCAGAGGGTACTGGTCAGGGACTCAGAGTCCTGATGGACAAAGTGGAGTCCCTCAGGGGTCAGTAGAGGGACCAGTACTGTTTAGTGTCTCCATCAGTGACGTGGACAGTGGGATCGAGTGCACCTTCAGCAAGTTTGGCAACAACCAAGCTGAGTGGTGTGGTTGACATGCCTGGGGTGCCATCCGAAGGGACCTTGGACAGGCTCAAGAAGTGAATCTTGGGAGACACATGAGGTTCAGCAAGGCCAAGGGTGAAGTCCTGTACCTGGGTGGGGGAAGTCCACAACCATCAGTATGGTTTGGGGGATGAAGGGATTGAGAGCAGCCCTGCTGAGAAGGTTTTGGGGGTACTGGTAGAGGAGAGCTGGCAACATGTGCTTGTAACCCAGAAGGCCAGTTGTGCCCTGGGCTGCATCAAAAACAGTGTGGCCAGTAGGATGAGGGAGGGGATTCTGCCCCTCCGCTCTGGTGAGACCCCACCTGGAGTGCTGCATCCAGCTCTGGGGTCCTCAGCACAGGAAAGACATGGACATATTAAAGTAGATCTGGAGGAGGTTAGAGAGCTGGACCACCTCTCCCTATGGAGACAGGCTGAGCAAGTTGGAGCTGCTCAGCCTGGAAAAGAGAAGGCTCCAGAGAGATCTTATTGTGGCCTTCCAGTACCTAAAAGGGGCCTACAGGGAAAATGGGTACAAACTTTTTAATAGGGACTGTAGTGTTAGGAGAAGGGGCAGTGGTTTTGAACTAAAAGAAGGCAGATTTAGACTAGATGTAAGGAAGAAGTTTTTTCAGTGAGGGCATTGAAACACTGGAACAGGTTGGTGGTCATAGAGGTGGTAGATGTTCCATGCACAAAAAACTTTCAAGATTGGATGAGGCTCTGTGCACCTTGAGTGGAAGATGGTGGGGTGGTTGGACTACATAAGCTTCAAAGGTCTCTTCCAAACCAAACCATTCCGTGATTCTGTGAATAGTGTGCCTTGTTGTGGGATGACTTGTAGGTAAAGGAGCATTGCTGCTGATCTGCTCATGTATGCGGTCAGCTGCTGAATTTGCTTACCTTACTTTCAGTATTAGGAAATAGGCCAATCACAGTGTTTCAAATGGCCACTGGTTTAACTTTTCTGGGAGTCGATGTTTCTGTGAATTGGGAAACTATTCTAATTTTAAAAGAACCCTTGTAGTTGCTGCTGTTGAAGCAGTGTTTAATGTTGTGTGGCTGTTGGCAGGAGACTTGATGCATTTTCACATGACCCCCTCTGGAACAAAAGCAGATTGTTTCCTTCTGTTTTTCTGTTACACAAATGAGTTCCTTTTGAAACAATTTCTTTTTCTGCAAATTCTGGAAATCGACACCCGGAGTAGTTTTTGCTTTGCTGTGTCTTTTACAATCTGCTGTCAGATAATGCTGGCACAAAAAGCTGCTTTGGGGTACCAGCCCAAAAAAGCTGAGACCTCTGTAGAGAGCCTCCTCCTCTTGGGGAATGAGTTTTTCTTCCAGTTTTATGGAGGACTTCAATGTGGACTTTCATTTCTTGCTGTCTTTACTATAGCTAGGCAGAGTTTGTTTCTGGTTTCTATCTTGTTTCATTTACATATATGCATTTTTAGTGTCCAGTAAATGTAGCAATATATGTAGCAAGTAACTTCTGGCTTGAGCTTTTTTGTATGTTTTAGTATAACAAACCTTTGGTTTTGTACCAGCCTCTGCCATCTGAAGCCTTTGCCTGTGAGAAGCAAGGTTGAAGTCAAATGCAGATTATTGGCTGATGCAGTGCTGCATAACTAGACCAATTAGTACTGGATCAAAAGAGCAACAAACTGTTTAAGTGGGGATCTCAAACAACAAAATGAATCATCCAGCAGGGAGTGGGTTTCGTGGCAATATTTAATAGCTGACAAATGAAAAAAAAAGATGGGATGACAAAAAAAGCTCCTTTCTTTAAATATCTTTTTTTCTTCTTGTAATTATATACTCATTTCTCACAACCTTCCTGATGTTCGTGCTTCTGGTGACACAAATTATATTTCGTTATTCCTAGGACACCAGTGTGCCAATGCTGTGGCCATTCACACAAGTGCTCCTAGTACCATAGCTGGTGTGGTGACATAATCCCAAAAATGCACTTTATTCTGGAGTGTTTGCTTTCTTGGGCTGGGCTTCTTAAGTCAAAAAATAAAACCAGTATGAATTAGGGCTGCAAAATACTTTTAACACTTCTGGTTATTTCGATCAAGCCCTTTTGTTTGTGCCAGGTGACCAGATTCCAGTGACGTTTCTGTGGCTTTCTGTAGTCCCAAGCACTATGACAGGGAAGGGAAAGTCTCTTCTGTGTGTCCCTGAGAGCCCTGCAGGGACCGGTGGGTGGTGGTGCAGGCAGAAGTGCTCAGGGAGCCTGTTGGCCTCCTGCCTGGGGCACTGCAGTGGAGGGAAGAAGACCACAAAGTGGAAATGCATGACCTAAGCCCCTTGTATTTGCTTGGTCCCATAGAAGTCAAAGCCCCTGCAGGCCTTCCAGCACTGGCTCCCAGTCCCACTTGGGATTGGAGAGAAAGCATAATTTGTGTCCAGCTTGTCTTTTCTTGTTGGACCTGGATGAAGTTGAGGTTTCAGTCCCAGCTGACTAAAACCAGAGGATGTATGATTAATTTAACTTGCATAAATCATAAATCCCCTAGAGACGGGATTTTCACAGGTGGGAGGGAGATATTTCATTAGGTAGAACTATAAACAAAAAGATACTAACTTTTTTTTCTTAGCAAGTACATATAAGTTTGCGTAATTGTTTCGGTTAGTGCTGTGGGTATACTGACAGCTTGTGTTGCTTATGTTATTTTCTCATAGCTAAAAATTGTTCTTAATATTAGTACTTTAGGAAAGGAGAAACACCACAAAGTGAAAACCATTCTATTAGAAGTGGATAAACTTTTGTTAGTGAAAGTACAGTACAGTTCTGGGTAGAAAAAAGGAAATTGGAAGAGTTGGGTTTTTTTGTTTTGGTTTGGTTTTTTGTTGTTTTTTTGGTTTTTTTTTTTTGTTTGGTTTGGTTTGGTTTTTCTTAATCAAGAAGAAAATTACTTCCTCTTCTCTTGAAAACAGCTTTGTGCACAGTTGTACCTGCTTGTGGACAGTTGCTGCTTCTTTCCTACTTTAGCCATAGTGAGGTACCACAACATGAGTGCCTCCTTGTACAGACCAGGTGCTGCCAATAAATAGTGGCCATGTGAGGACCTGACAGATGACATTTGAATGACTCTACTGATGTTGGATGAATTTTATCTGGGAATGTCTAACCAGTAAGCAGTTTCTGGAACTGGAGATGCTCATGCCAGGAGATGCTGTATTTTTCTCCCTCAGCAGCCCTCAGGGACTCAGCAGCCCTCTCTGTCACTCGGTGACTGTTGATCTCTTGGTTTTATGGGCTGTTAATCAGAACTGTAATCAGTCACTTATCTGCAGGTGATAGCAGAGCCACTGTTTACCTTTTTCCTCCTTCCCTCCTCTTCCCTAGCTAGCCTTGCTAGTTATTTGAGACTCTTTGTTAAAATAGCTTCGACTGTTTATCTGAAAATTTCAATGTTGCTGGCTTTCTCAAAGTCCAGTCCTCCTCTTCATTGAGGGATCTTTCAAGATGCCAGCTTTTATTTGTGTGTACAAAATACAGAACTAGAAGGAACTTCAGGTTAATCTGAACTCATTATTTTAAGCTTCTTTGCATCTATAACTATGATTAAGTACTTTAGTGGGAAATGTAGCTCATACACCAATGACTCTCTGAGACTAGAATAAGCTTTATGTACTTAATGTATGCTGAGAAAGTCCATTATGTTTGCTGGAATTTTTGCATTTTAGTATTTTCTTTGTTAACCCTAACAGAATGTGTTCAGATGCTGAAGAGTAAACTATTTTCCTGAGCAGAAAAACTAACTTTATCCTTTTCTTTCCATTTCAGTAGGTTGTATAATGGAACTTATGGATAAAACAATCAATAGTTACTTTGATGTTTGGCTTGGACCCAGAGGTAAGATTTCTTAAAAGTTAATAAATAAATGCATAAATAAAAATAATAGAATAAATACATAAATCAAACTGTTCTTATTAGAACACAAGAAACATTTTTCCTCTGACTTTAGGATCTGCAAAGCATCAAAATGTCTGACAGTGTAATAAATAAGAGTCTATTCAATGCTCCTGATCTTTTGACCTGAAGAGGTCATTCTTCTTACTATCAGTTAAGCTCATGTTGTTTGTCTTAGTGGGTGACTTACCTCACTCAGATCTTTGCTGCCTTTTTTTTTTTTTCTTTAATTTAGTAATAGCTTTTATTCTAAAAAAGCCACTTTATTTTGCATTTAATGAAATAAAAAAATACTCTTGCCTTCATAACTAGATCTTCTCTGGAATTTTTCACAAAAATATCTATAGTTTTTGGGAAACACTGTTTCTTTGAAACCATTCTTTTTTGAAGAAGCAATAGTTTTGGTAGGTTTTGCCCAGGGAAAAACTCTACAGGTGGAGGACTGCAGTCCTGGTCAGTGTGAGGAAGCTGGAGACTGTGGAACCAGGAGAAGCGGTGGCCTCATGCTGCAGGCTTGGGTGGGATGGTCCAGTTCCACCTGGTTCTGACCACAGGGATTAAATGACTGCATCCTGCACAGAGCGTGCAGAGCAGGGCCGCTCAGTGGCATGTGCTTTCTTCTTCTGACTGCTGCAGTAATGCCTTTTCTGTGTCCCACTCAAGATCCAGTGATGGTGCGCCTTCTTCTCAGGAGAAAGTCCACAGGAGACGGAACAAGCCTCTGATTCTTCTAAGTGTGTTTCCTGTTTCCTTTTATTAGTATCTCGATGCCCTTGTTGCCTCTCTCTTCATACTAAGCCTGTTTAAATTAGCCTGGATGTTCTGATATAACATATTGCATGTGCTGGCATATGGTCTCTATTTGCTGTATGAGAAAAATCATGAACCATAAAGGTGGCAAATCCACACAATTCCCTGGCTTCCCTATCTACTTTCCAACCTACAATTTTAAGGCCTCCTTTCATACATTCAGGATCCATGTGTGACTCCTTTAAAATTGAGACTGTGAATGACAGCAATACTTGAATTGTTCATTTATAGTTTGGTTAACTTGATTTCGGTACTTTGGGCTGACTTTAGTGGGAGGAGTGAGGTACTGTGCTGTTGCCGGGTGTGGACAACACAGTTGTGGTTCAAAAGGATCACACTAATGTTCCAAGTAGTCCCCTAAAATTCTCTGATTGAGGATGGTTTATGTGCTTTTCCTGATAAGCTGATGCATTGCCAACCAGTCTGGTTACTCAGGCAGGACTGACTGCTCTGTGTTCCCTTGCTCATACAAGGACTCCAAAATTTAATTCTTTCTAATAGCACATACATAAGTCTAATTGTGTTAGGATTGACTGGAAAATAATTATCAGGATCATCCACTATAATTACAGAGGTATCTGCTTCACTCCTAGATTTGCTGACTCTAGGAAATAAGATATGTACTGTTAGGAAGGGTTGGTTTGAGAAAATAAAGGGGAGAGATTTGCTGAAACTTTTCTTCATAATTATCTGTGGTATTCAAGTGGGTGACAGTTCTGAATGGTAATGAGTATTTAAAAATAATAGTGGTAATAACTTAAGAATATTTTTGCCTTAGGAAAAGAATTATTTCTGCTTTCTTAAATATGTAAATTAACATGTAAATAAATATGTAAATTAAATATGTAAATAAAATATTGTTGTTTGTAATTAGCAACATGGCTGTTAGTAAAAGGGCTTGCTGCACTTCTTTTGTCTTTCTTTGGTATTCCAGCACTGGAATCATTTTGGCTACAACTATTTTTAGTTGTGTTGAATTCTCTCCTTACAAAATCTAAGTGTTTGTATGTTTCTGTTTGTTTCAGACCCCAGAGTAAAAGGATGGTTTCTTCTGGAGAACTATACACCTACCTTTATCTTCTCAGCCTTGTACTTACTAATTGTATGGCTAGGACCAAAATACATGAGGAATAAACAGCCATTCTCATGCAGGGGTATTCTAGTGATCTACAACCTTGGACTAACACTGCTTTCTCTGTATATGTTTTATGAGGTAAGAGAAAAAGGGTTGCTCGGGCTTATTTTGCAGTGTATGTTTTAATTACATTGGCTCGTGTTGAAAGTAGAGCAGTGCCTCTGAATTCGGGGAGCATCTGCAGAAGTGGTGCTACCATTTTCAATGTCACTTGTCTGGGGAGAAAACCCTAATTGTAATGTTACCTCTAAGGATGGTGTGAAACAAACCTTGCCTTAAACATCTTTGCTGACCTTGGTTAGCAATGTTTCAAATGCACTTTGCTCAGTTGGTGCAAGTGAGGTCCTGATCTTTCAGCATGAACTTGCCTGCTCCTTCAGTAACATCTCCTTGCTCAATGTGATTGTGCTGGTGGACTGTACAAAGTACTTTGTAGCAAAACTGTGGCTTTATCTGGAGGGCAAAATGTTTTATTTACTTGTGTTTAATCATGTACACACTCCTTGCATCTATTTCTGTAAGCTTGCCATAGGTTCTTTTGCATCCTCTTAGTTTTGGGGAAAAAAATATTGCTAAAACAATGCCATTGTGATTCATCTGTTTCTTTGAGCTTAAAATCTAAACAGACAAATAGATTTCAGACTGAATTGAACTTTCTGTGGACTTATTTCCTTTCATAAAAACCCAAAGATTTAGGCAGTGTGAAGTTTTCCACTTCCCAGAGAGCTCTTTAGCTGCTTTTACTCAGAACTGTTTGTTTTTGTTCAAATGAAAATGAAGAACTGTGGTAGGGTAAATAATGATGTGGTCAGAAAATTACTCTTTTGCTTTGATGTGCAGAATATTCTGGCACACTTTTAACAAAAGTATTTCTTCTTTCTGTAAGGAGATATTTCATTTTCAACATCCTCTTTTCAATTCTTTCGCTACAGTCTTTTCAAATACAACCTAGGACTAACACTACTAATATCTTTTTTTTTTTTTTGCATGTGATTAGAAGTGTATATAAGCTGCAATTCTCCTTTAAGTTTGTAGTTAATTCTATAGTGTTTTACAAGGTGAGTGTTTAGAGATGAAGTGATTTAAATTCAATGTTATTTCTCTTGTGTAGTGAATTGTCTACTCAAAAATTACTGGGCTGGTTTATTAAGAAATTTGATGCTTAATTGTTCAGCTGGGAGCAGTTTTGGATTCAGTAGGTACTTGGAACTACTTGTGTTCTTGATGTGCTTACTTTTCTAAACTCCTTGTCAGGGTGTTATAATCCAGAAGAAATGTGTGTTGATCAGTTTAATTTGTATAAATGTAGTGTTGATGTTGACTTCAATGTCCATCTGCATTATTTGATGCAGGTATTATTTACACTTATATAGTGATCTGTTGTTTTAACCTCCAGTAATGGAGGCTTTTCTTCAGTTGTACCAAGTGTGAATCCTTGGTATAATACTCATATTTTCTAAATTACTGTAACATTCTGCTGTGTTACAAAACTTGCTGGTAAATTTAAACAAGAGAAAATACCCAAACTGTTGATCCTATAAATGTCTTTTTCTTGCTAATAATAAACTGGTTACCAAGGGAGGACTGTTCATTTTATGCTGAATAAGTCCTCATACTTGTAACCAGATAAATAGTTTTTATATTGTGGAGAAATTGCGCAACTAAAATACAGTGAATATTAAGACCCCTCCTTCCTATATAATGAAATACTTCACATGAAAATGAGTGTTGCTCTTAATCTAATATCCATATGGAACTGTTCATTAGTATTGTAAATATACCTTCTCCTTGTAAATGGGCATACACAAAGCTAGAGCATTATGAAGATTATTAAACACATTATAGTGGCAATAAAATGTGGTTGGCAGCACTTACAAACTGGATGTGAGGGCAAGTGATGCTCTGCAACAAGGAACTGATCCCATAAAAATGCTGCAAAGCAGAGGGCCATGGTGACATAACACCACGCTGCTTGATGTTTGCAGGGAGAGAACCAAAGGGCATAGGGAAAAAATGGGTTCTTGCACCTCTAGGTATGTTCTGTATCTGAAGTACCTGCACAATTACCCCTGTTGGTGCACAGCATGTGATACCCTTGCTCATATCTCATCAGTCTTGGAAATTTTCCTTTGAAGGATTAGCCATATATCCATACTTTATAGTACACTTACTTGCTTTTAAGACAGAATGATGAGGAACAGCATTCAGAAAACTTGAATAACTCGCTGTTCTTCTCCTTGTTGTAAGGAGCTCTAAAAAGTTAATTTTGAGTTTCAGTTGGATTAAAATTTTTCAGTCCTCCTGTGAGGAAAATCATAAAATGTCACCATTTATGAACTTGCTTATTAGCATGTCTGAAAAGAAGTTGCTTTAATAGCTTGTGTACAATACACCTGAAACCCTACTTTGAAGTTTTTCCAGAGTTACAGCTATGGTGATTCAGGTTATGATTCATAGCATCACAGCTCAGTTTGCATATTATGTGACCAAAACAAGATGTTAAAGTGAGGTATCCTCCCAACTGGGATGAAAAGGATGACCTACTTGGTTTTCTGACCTTTATGTCTGAATGATTGTAAGCAATAACATGGGGAAATTTGGCATCATAGGATTTGTGTAACTCTAGGTGTTGTGTACTTTGGTCTAAAATCACTAGAAATTTTAGACCTGTTATGTGGAATTCCTAGTACTTTCTGTCTGTGCTTGCTACACCTTTTTTATTAGGATATTTAATGACTTGGCTGGGTTTTGGTACTCGCAAAGTGGACTGCTCTTGTACCAGACAATATAACAGACAAGGCAGATCTAGGGGAGCTGGAGAGGTTTTTCCAGGCTAGTTTGTCACATATTTCAGGAGGACAGGATGTTCTCTAGGGACAAACAATGCTTTATTCTGTAAAAATCTACAGTGCTTGGACTTTAAGTATAAATAACACTCTTATGTCTCAGGCAGGGGCATCAAGGAATGGCTTCCTGCGTGGTGGAGAAGGTGTCTAGCAGGAAGTGGCAGTGGGGTTATAGGATATGGGCTGATCGCCTGCTGGCTGGCACTGCGGTGTCTGGAGGAGCTGCAGGAGCAGCTGGAACAGCAGAGGCAGCACTGCTTCCCCCCGCGCTGCTGCTCTGTGCTGGGATCACAAGGCGTCTTGCAATGCTGTGACCCGTGCCTCTCTGCTTGAGTCTCAGCTGGGCAACTTAGCTAGGAGGGGAGAGTGCCAGGTACCCAGTTACACTGCACACAGGCCTATGTTATTTCGAGGGAGTTTGTTAGTAAAACTGGCCAAGTGATTTGGACCACCTGGGCTTACATTAGAGAAAACTGGTCAATGATGAAGGCTCACTTTCTTACATGATCTCTTTACTGTCTTTTTTCTTCATCTGAAAAATTAATTCCATACTGAATCTGCCTGAGAAAAGTCTTAGATTCTCCTGATGAGTGAGGTGTTGCATATGCTGTAGGAAAAGTCTTAGGAAGCAGGGGACTCTGTGCAGAGGTGCTGTGTCATGCAAGCCAAGGGTGGCAGCTAGGCTGCTCTTTCCTCTCCCCTTTCTTTCTCCACCCTCCTGAAGCTCTTATCTCTGCCCTGGGGTAACTGCATTCATGTAAAGATAAAGTCTGTATCTGTGCAGGCATTTGCTTGCTTTGATCAGATGTGAACTTCTGTTTCTCTTCATTCTAATCTAGCTCTATTTTGAGCCTTGTAAACCCATCATGCCTTGACAGTGTGATGCAGTGCTAGGTTCCTTATCTGCCCCTCTCCAGTGAGTCTCAGACTTCAGTTTTATCATGAGAAAAAAACAAAGTCCTCTAAAGTAACACCTCTCCTCCACCCAATCAGACTGGTATTAGTGTCCTGGCCTATTTTGGTAGCAGAGGTGATAAAAAAGCATGTGCCACAGCATTTTAAAGAATTCAACAACAGAATTACACAATGAAAGCAATAGGAAAAAAGAAAACTTCATTGCAGGGAAGAAAGTGTGGGTTGGTTCAGCACAAATGGAATCTTGAGCTGCAGGTTTTTCCCCTGAGCTGAGGGGCTTAACATTGAGTTTGAGTACCATTTTAATTGGCTTATGAACTGTCTTTTTGTGCTGTTTAGAAACCATGTGAAGTGGTTTGCTCAAGTGCAAATGCTTATAATTGGCCTTTTCTGGACATGTTAATTTATCAAGAGAAGATTTGCCTGTGATTGTTCATCAGCATTGCCATCAGCAGGCCTGGACTCCTGCCAACCTGAAGATGAAGGACTTCTGGAGAGAGTGGGCAAGGAAGGAAAGGTTGTCTCAAGGCTGTGTTGACATGGGAGCCACCACTCTGTCTCTGGGCAAGTTTCAGACCTACTGTGCAGTGGTGTAAGGAGATCTTGGAAACACTAGCCATCCAGGGAGCAGACCACAACAAGTGTGAGCAAGGACTTAAACGCACTCCTGGAAATTTCTGACGCCTCCTTATCGCTTTTGTGATGGCAGGGAAGCAGGCCCCTGGGACTGTACACCTGTGCATAATGGAGCCATTTGTGGTCATGTTTCAGAGTCATCTCTTGGTTTTGTTTTCTGAAGCCTTCCAGCATGTGATGAAAGCATTGTGGGTGCAAGAAATAATGGTGCCAGGCAAAGGAGCAGCTGGCTAAATGGGGGAAAAGATTATTTACATATTGTATGTTGCACTGAGTAAGATTTGTGGGCAGCAACAGCAGTTTGTGGGCAGCTGTAGCAGCTTTTAACCAATTAGTTCCTTCTGGAAAGTGGGGAATGAAATTATTTTCATAACTATACTAGCTATTTATATGGTAAAAGATTCTAACATTTCCTACAAATGTTGCTTTGCTTATGTCATTTGTGGCTGTGAGAGTATTACAGTTCCTAGCATACAATAATACGTTCTTTTGTAAACAAGGGAGTACTCAGATTGAGGTGAAGCCACTGCTCATAGCCACACTGATGCCATTGTCCTTTAGAGAGGTGGGATCCATGAGACACCTTTGGTTGCATGACACTTCAGGTGGTGAGCCTGTACCGCTTGCAGGAAAAGCGCTGTGGATTCATTATGCCAGCCTTTACTGGGAAGAAGTTTATGGAGTGCAGCATTAATGATGGATGTTGTTTGGATTAATTACAATGTAAACAATGTGATTATCCTTCTATTCCTAACACTTCCTTGAACTATGAGAACTGTATGAAAACATCTGTAAGCTCTTAACATGATCACAGCACAGTGTGGTGTTCTGTCTGAGGGACTGGCAGGCACTTGCAAGGCACGCAGACTTTCCCTCAGTGGCCTGAAAGTGGCTTGGTGCAAAGCTTGCTCTGGGGCACAGCTGGTCCTTTAGCAAGGTACCACTTTTAAACTGGTGTCCTCTGCAGAGCCCTGCAGCCAGGAGAGCAGTCCTTCCATGGCTGCCTTCTCTTTGTTGCTTGGGTAGGGAAAGTGCCTGGGTCTGCTGCTGATGTGCATGACTGCCCTGCCCTTGCTGTGGCAGAGTGCTATCGATTTATCTCTAATACAAGAGATCCTTTCAGATCTGTATATTATGATATAACTAGATGTACATTTTTCCCCCTAAATTGCAGCAATAATATTATCTCAGAAGGTCAAAAATAATGACCTAGGCTGACTGAGTATTTTAAAAGCTAATTTAGGAAGAAAATGAAGCATGAAGGAAATAACATTGGGGAAAGGTAGATCATTTAAGGGATAATCTTTATTAAACCTTTTAAAATCAGCTTCCTGTTCACAGTTCTGGGCAGCATTTAGTCATACCAGTCATTGTAGTCCTTTAATCAAGTGATCTTTTAAAATTACTTTTAGTATAAGGAATTTCTACTGTGGCTTTGCAAAGCTGTTTTTTATCCTGCAGATAGATAAGGCCAAAAACATACAACTTCCTTCTGCCTTTCAGATGTTTTATGAGATACCTAACAATTTTTTTTTTCACTAGAGAGTTGCCTCAAGTTGTTACTCCTCTCCTCATGCTATTCCCAAGAGGAAGAACATCTTTATAAACAATACTCAATGATCCCTTCTGTTGAGATATTAAAGGGGATCTTGTTCATGTCTTTGCACATGCTTCCTTCTCCCATTCAACTCTCAACCTGTCCTACCATCTCCTACCATCTGTGAAAGGATGAGAACATCCAGTGTGGATCTTGTTTCTCTAGAGATTTGAGCCAGCCCCTCCACAGCGGACACCCTGTCATCTATCATGGCCAATAGTTGGTCATTACTCCTTATTGTGACTCTGTTATGTTCGAGGTGTTACTTGTTATGCCAGGAAGTCAGGCAGGCAGTGGCATATCCTGCAGAGGAAGTCACTTATATTGGGAAGGATGTAAGGTGCTTGGGATGAGTGAATTGCTTAAAAAGATCTTGAAGAATGGCAATGCAGTGAAGCATGTGTTGTTAGCTGTTAAGGAGAGCAAAGCTGAAAATATGCCCTGTCATGTGGTTGAAAAAATTGTAGTCACATCTCTTGAGTATAAAGTTTTTTAAAGATGTAGCTCTTTCCAAAAGTAATCAGAAGAAAAATATATTTACTGAAATTTGGTTATTTACTTTCTCTAACAATGAGATCATCAGCAAAGAAGGAGATTTCACTCTGAAAATGCTCACACTGTGAGATAAGTGGGGATAAAATGTTTTCTCCTATTTTTATTCTGGTATACCCCAATTAGGAGAATTTATTAATTCACCCTTCACTATGATTCAGTCACTGCTTGGAACTTGAATTCAACCTAATGCCACCCTCAGGTGCCCAGGATTTTTTTGACACCAGATGTCTGGGCAGAGCCACTGTGGAGGTTTGCAGGTGCCATGGAGTTCAGCCTTCTCTCCAAATAATGCTGTATTTTTTTTTTTATTTGCGCAGTTGGTGACAGGAGTATTGGAAGGAGGATACAATTTCTTCTGTCAGGATACACACAGTGGAGGAGAGGCCGATATGAAGGTACCGTAATCGAGACTTACAGCTGGAAATGTTTCAAATTGTCCACTTGAGTGTAAGTGGAGAGCAGAACAGTATTGATTATGCACGTTTTGGCTCAATGATAAGCTTTTTTCCTCCTTTTGCAGTACAATAGACAATGCACTGTCAGACATAATAGTTAATCTATGATATATTAATGGTTGGTATTTTTGTGAGTAATTATGTGCAAATTTTCAAGTGTCCCCAGATCAAAACATGAGGACCTGGTCTTCAGACTGTATCCAACCACTCTGTGTTGAGACTACCCTTCTCTTTCTGATATGTGGTGGTGATTTCTTCTGGTCACACTTCTGACCTCTCCTTTACAGAGAGCACTGCAGCACTAGGTCTGGTTAAGTATTTTCTTATTTCTCCCAGGACAACCCAGGTGCACAGCAGTAGCCTCATGAAGCAGTCTTTGTCATCCTGTTTTCAGCTGTAGCTGTAGATTTGTACCTCGATCTCCTATGGAGAAACCTGAGGCAGAAGTATTACAGAAGATCCCGACAGTGTCTTCCATCTTAGTAGTGCAGGACAGAATCTTGGATTTTAATCACTTAGATAATATAGGAGTTGAAAACCCCCACAATGTGCAATGCTTCTAAAACTTGTTTCCTCCTTTCCAGATAATACGTGTCCTCTGGTGGTACTATTTTTCCAAACTCATTGAATTCATGGATACCTTCTTTTTCATTTTGAGGAAAAATAATCATCAGATCACTGTTCTACATGTCTACCACCATGCAACAATGCTGAACATCTGGTGGTTTGTTATGAACTGGGTGCCTTGTGGTCACTGTAAGTACTGGGTTATAGTGGGGGAACATCTGCAACAGGGCTTTGTTTTGGTGGTCTTTTGATCAAACCAAACATCTCTGGTACCTTCAGCTGCAAGATTTGTTCTGTACCATATTAAGCTGCTTTGCTGAATTGCAACTATTGTAGATGGTTGCAGGAATTAAGCTGCCAGCACAGCCTCTAGGAAAGGAATGTCTATGTAGTTTGAAGAATTTGTGTGACAGTGTGACATTTATCAGGTGCATTAGCCCAGGTCAGATACCCATCAGCCTCGCCTTCTCTATTTTTGCTGTAGTTACAGACCCTCTGATGAAACAATACTCTTTTCCAAGTCAAACCAGAAGCTTGTTTCAGCTGTAAAACTTCAGCTAAAAGTGACTCTAGTCCTTGTATCTGTAAAATTCACCTGAGATATTACTTTCGTAATTTAATCTCATTATACCACTGGCCATAACAAATTATTTCAATTAAAATCTTGTCCCCTGAGCACTAATGAACATGAGCAAATGAATCTTGAGTGGAAAATTTCTATGTCTCTCTTGTTTAAATCCTGCTAACCTTTGGCAATCTGACTTTGATTCTTTACTTCTACTGCATTTAGCTGGCATCTAGTTTCCTAACTGCATCATCAAGGCTTAGCTGTGGTTAGGATGTGCAGCTTATAGATACTGGCTTTGTTGAACACTCTATTCAAGAGAAACCTTTTCAAACCCGATGGATGTGAGCTACTGGCAATGCAGACTAAGAGGCTGCATTCCTCAGGAGTCTGGTCTCTGAGCCAAACAGCATAGAAACTCGTATTTGTTTTGTGTTGTCAGCACAACAGTGAGTAATACTGAACTTATAAAAAGTCTGCATCTGGAAACACATTCTCCTCCAAGGAAGTCAGTCCTTGTTCACACAGCAATCAAAACTGTGTGTACTTAGAATCTGTCTTGTGCTCATGTGGTCTTGAAAACACTTCTGTACCATTTCTAGTCATGTGTTTTTCTTCTTCCAAGCTTTATGTTCTGTTGTGTCATCACAGCTCAATGCAGTTTGGTGTTAAGCTAGAAGTTTCTTTAATGACTAAAGGTGCTGTAAACAAGGACAAATAAATAGCTAACTTGCAGTTTCTGAAGCTATCTGAAGCTTTTGGTTATAAATGACAAAATTGGCTCTTGCCTGGAAGGAAGTGAAATAAACTTAAAAGTAGATGGGTGAAGCTATTGATTGTTTGGTATGTGAGCATTCCTCCTTTTTATCAGTTTCCTCAGTTCCCTTGAGAAACCATAATGCAGATGTGAAAAAGAGTAACTTGAAGAAACAAAATCAGAAGGCTGATGTAAAGCACAAAGCTGCAAAGCAGTTCAGCTACTCCACTGGGTAGGCAGAATAAAAAACAGGGTAAAAAAATAACCCTCTTGCTTTTCTTCTAAGAGAAATCGTATTTTAAATAGTAACATTTTGAACTTGTTCTTTTTGTAGGTTCCATGAAACAGCATGTTCCTTCCTGGTAATGCAGTGTACTTTCTTTTTCCCTTGCCCTTTTTTTAGCTTACTTTGGTGCCACACTGAACAGCTTTATCCATGTCCTCATGTACTCCTACTACGGATTGTCTGCTGTTCCAGCAATGCGTCCTTATCTGTGGTGGAAGAAGTACATCACTCAGGGGCAGCTGGTGAGTGATTTGCTCTTCAGTGCTTCAGCAGGCTCTTGTATTTGTGATGAGGTCCTCTTGTCTTTACAAAGTCAGGGAATTTTTGCAGGGGATAGAAGAAGAAGGAATGAGAGCTAGTACCTTCTACATCTTGTAGCGCCTACATCACCTTAGAAATCCATCTTCTGCACGTCTGTTTGCTCTGTTTTCAGGACGATGGGGACTGGGGATGTACATGAATCAGTGCTGAGGTCTGTGGGATCTTCCTCCCCTCCACCATGTTGTCTGGCTAGATGCATTTGGGAGTTGCAGTGCTGGGATTTCTGGGACTCAGTAGCCAGGGAGGAGGCTTTTCTTACAAGCCCTTTTGAGCTAGCCTGCTCTTCCCTGTGCTTGGTTGGTCAGGCTGGGACTGACCAGAAACCGAGTGCAATGCTGTCCGCAGCTAACAGGGGCCATTCTAGTCCTGCGGGACAATGCCTTTTCTGTCCTACTTTTGCATGCAGTTGCGAATGGTTTATTAAAAACTATTCAATATTTCTGCTCTTTCTGCACTTTAAATGGGCAGATTTTTTTCTCTTGTAATTCTGTGTTGGACTCCTTGTATCCGTTTGCATTGTTTCTAGTGTGTGCTGTGATGAAGCCTGACCACTGTGTGCTGGAGGTGGTAAAAGCAGTGATATTAAGTAATACAGCACTTGCTGTAGTGATACTGCATGAGAACCAGGTTTCAATGTGTACAACATGTCAGAACACCACAAGGAAATGTGCATGAGTGTTCTCTCTTCCTCATTTTGTAGAGGGGGGAAACTGAAACCTAGAGATAAATTATTTTGTTATATTCTTCCCCCCCACCCCACCCCTTCTCAGAGCTGTGAATAGTTTTAATAACATTTGCTGGTGATGATTAATAATATTTACTGCCAGCAATTCACAGTGTTGATGCTCAACCTGTTTTTTTTAGCACTGTTCTTTCTGAAGGATGGCTAAGTATTGTAGTGGAGGGCTCATTATTTTCATGGGAGGCATGGGGAGGTTAGTTTGTTTTGAGGTTTGTTTCTGTTTTTCTTTCCAGATTTAGGCTCTATTCTTCATCCTGGTTGTTCAAGTGCTGCAGAGTGCAGTGTCTCGGTGTTTCGGTTGCTCCCCTGGCTATTGTCATAGCTGCTTTCATTTCCTTGCCTGCTCTGCATGCATAGCTGTTAGGGCAGCAAAATAGCAGAGCAGAACAAACAGTCTTTCCCTTTTTAAATAAACATTCCCTAATCTGGTAGCCTTTATGTGAGGATGAATTTTGCTTAAGGCCCTCTGCATCACATAAGCCCAAACTCTGTTTTTCCAAAAGAGATAATTGGACCCTTATCCTCCTCCCTGGCTCCCCAGCTTCCCTGCAGCCTTTACCCCAAACATTCTTCCACTGGAGCCGTACGTCAGACAGTTCCTGTCTGTGGGAAGGGATTGCAGGGGTCTGTGCGTAGACCAAGTTACCCCAGGTCTTTTGCAGCTGAAGCAGTGAGATGCAGATCTACTCCATTAGGATGGTGAAGTCAAATCCCACTGAACTCTCACGAGGAAGAAGGTGGTCTTTCTTCCTTGGGACATTTATGTGTCAGTTCTACATAAGTTACTCTAATGTTCTAAAATGGAAAAATACAAATAAACACGCTTAACAGGATACCACAATCTGAACGTCTGCTAACTCAGGTTTACAGAGAAAACACTTGCCAAACACACAATATTACATACTCTTTACTTGTTTTGGAAATAACTGTTGCGGTTTTGGTCACTCATGGTTTTTTTCCTCCTTCCATTAATGTGCTCCATTTCTCTTATTTTTGTTCTCTCTCCCCAGATTCAGTTTGTCTTGACAATCTTCCAGACCAGCTGTGGTGTTGTTTGGCCATGTGCATTTCCTCAGGGGTGGCTGTATTTTCAGATTTCTTACATGATTTCTTTGATTATCCTCTTCACAAATTTCTATATTCAGGTAAAAGTAACATTCATCAACTCTTTCTAGCATTCTGCTGGCTGTATCTCACTGGAAAGCTGTGACAGAAAGATAAGCTTAAAATGTCCTTTTGCTATCCTTCACTAACAAGCATATGTTCTTGAAGTACTATGCTTGTTGATCCACCCTCTACTTTCAAATCTTCTGATGCTTTGTACCCATAATTCAGAATGCTTAGTAGTTTCAGTAAGGCAGTTATACAAAAAAATGGCTTACTGAAATTTTAACTGCAGGTAAGGGAGAGGAGGAGTTTTATGTAAGACAAAGCTTTCCAGTCTGAAATAAACCAGCAGCATGTGAACCTGTGAAGCACCTGAAGGAATTGTTCATTTCTGCTTTTACAAGGGGAAATGCTTGTTTTTTATCCAGGGAAACTTCCTAAACTCACAACATGCAGAAATCTGGATTTTGTTCACTTCTACAGGCACTTTTTTGTATTTTCGTATGGAAAATTAGTGAGTTTAGTTGTGTTTCTACAAATCTAATCTCATGTTTGCACCGATCCAGACTTGGTATGTGTTATTCTGAGCAGTTCATAACTGGGCTCTGTACAAAGATGTACAACTACTGTCTACAGAAAATCATGTACTACTGTCTGCAGAAATTCAAACCAACAGCCTGCTGCCCCCAAACAAGCAAACTCTGTTATGTGTTTCAAATGTCCTTTGAGAGATTTGGGCATTTTGGTTCTGGTGAGAATGATTCATGGGGGGAAACACAGCAGGCTTCCCTGACTGTTCTTCTGGTACTTCTTAGAATCAGTCATATGATTTCTATCACTTGCTGCATATGAACATGCTAATCAAACATGGTATATTCCACATATTACTTGATTTTCTTTGTCAATTTTGCTCATATTTTAACTTTTAATTTTTTAAATTCTTTTCACACAAATTTGGGGAAGTGTGCTTTTTGTCAGGCAGCTGAGCCCCTTTGAAAAAAAATTACGTATATTTTACTGTCTGTAATTTTTTAGACAGTCTCCCCGATCCTGTTAGTTTTTGATTCTTGTGTTAGCCAATGGAAATTCCCATCACATTTCTATCTCTGAACTTCCCTCACTTTTATTGTTTACCTACCTCTTGTTCTGGCTTTGTTCAAGGTACTGTCACCTGCAGTGCCTCAAACCTCCTTCCTCATATGTCATTTTGAGTATATTCTTATCCCATAGTCTGCTCATAAAATTGCTTCCCTTGTTTCTAATTTACTATTAGCATAACACTGCCATCATACTGCCAAGCCTTTTTCTTTTCAAGTGAACTACTCCTCTCACTGTGATGAATGAAAGGCATAGTGTAGTCTCATACACAAAAAGTGGCTGAGCTTGTTAGACTCTTACCACCGGCACAAGGTCTTTAAAAATGATGAATGCAAGTTTACTTTTGTGTTTCTAGAATTGGTTTGCAGAAGTGGCTATTTATAACTAATTAAGCAAAACCATGTGTCTTTCCATGTATTTTAGACTTACAACAAGAAGGCATCCTCGAGGAGGAAAGAGTATCAGAACGGCTCCACGGCCATTGCGAACGGGTACACAAACAGCTTTTCTTCCCTTGAGAACAATGTGAAACAAAGGAAACAAAGGAAGGATTGAAGACCAAACTGAAAAACCATTTTGATAACCCCAACAACAAAATCATCTGATTGTAAGCACAATGAGAGTTGTGCACTAATACTCTAATGGCTACTGTAACTATTCCTGCCTAGAATAGTGTGATTTATGTAGGACTTAACCAGTGCAAACACCCTAGAAACCGTATACAGAACATAAAAGTAGGTTAAAGTTTAAAAATAATTCTGGGCTGTCACTGACCCTGCTATAGACTATGGAAGGGAGTATTATCATATTATCCAACACTGCTGTTGCCTTACTAGTCAATATGATAGGTGCTGAATTATGATTCACAATTTGAAAACACTGTAATCTAAACCTCCATTTTTTTAACTATAGATCATGCATGTGATTGTAGAGGTAATTTGTATGATGCTGGTTTCAGTAGATAAACACACATGCCTTAAATTAAAAAGCAGGGCCCAAAGCTTATTACTGGTTTAAAAATTAGGGTATGTTTCAACTTTTCCGTTGATTGACTTTTTATCAAAAAGTCACTTAGAAGAATCCATTGATCATTTTACTGTTCTGTATGTGATACATGATGCTACGTATCTCTTACTCGATACAGTGAAATTGGAAATGGCACATTTAGTTTTGTATATTTGGCTTTAATTGACTCAACAGTCACAAAACAGATGGAAAAGTTATTTTACCTTTTTAATAGATCTTATTTTTTTATTTGAAGTACATCACTAACATTAAAGTAATTGGCGCTTACACAGTCGAGTAAGATTTAAATATTGTCTCTAAAGTTTAGAGCGTATACAGGGTGGACCCATCTATTCTTTTTACTTTTTTTCTTTTTTTTTTCTTTCTTCTTTTCTTTCATATTCCTGAGAATTCTTAAATGCTAAATGAAGAGTGGTTTTTAATATGAAACTGGCAGTTTCAAGTGTTATTACCATAGCCATATCCATATTTTAGGAGCTACTGTTTAAGTCTGTGACATATCCAAAAGTATATTTAAAAGTGGAGCCAGAAAGATGCTTTTCTGATGGAATTGTCTGTATTTAAGTTGGTATCTGAACTGTTCTTCATGTAGCATACATTCAGTTTCAAAATGTGCCTAACACGAAGATGTTTTCTTTTTCCCAAACAAGCAAGTTTAAACAGTTTAAGTCATAGCTAAGGTTTTTTAAATGTTACTGAAGTGTGCTGGAAATGTCTGTTTCTGTAATGTGAGTTGTGTATATCACTGGTAATGTTTTGGCTTATTATCTAAGGATTTGGTTTGAGTGCTGGTTAAAGTTACTCCTTCTTGTAAAATGCTATCTTGCACATAGGAGGAGTCAGTTGCAAAGCCAGTATCTGTTGCTAGTATTCTGGTCTCTTCCATGGTGGAGTCCATTAACCTCTGAAAAATTGAATTGTGCAAGACATTCTGCTGGTCATTGCTCAAGTTTAACTATTTGGTTTTTTGATATTTATATAAATGCCAGTTTTAACACATTTAATTGTTTTTAAATATTTTTAAAAATTTTTGCACATCTCTTAAGGAATTAATAAGTTCTCTTACTAGCCTTGTGGGTTTTCATTCCTCATTTTGAAGGAGACAGTGTCTGTTATGTTTACATTATCAAAGCTTGTGCGTGTGTCTTCATTTCTAGGTACTGGTTTGCAGAGTCTTTACATAGCTCAGTACAGCAGCTGTAATGTTCAAAATAGGCTGTCTAAATGTGCTAGAAATAAACTCTTGGCTCATCTGAATATACTTCATTGTTAATGTTTGACATGGTTTAATCATTAAAACACTTTTGATGATCTCTGCCTGAATTCTGTGAGTCTGTACACATTTAATGCATTGCCCCATCCTGTGTCAGGCCAAGGAGGAGCCACCATGATGGAAGAACAGCTGCAGATATTCAGGGACATTTAGTGTACCAGAGATTTGGCAACACATCCTTTGGCAGCTACTAAGCACTGTTCTCTTGCCTGGCTGTGGAAATACTGGTCTGTGTGGTGGATTTAGCCCCGCTGGGATTACTGTCTCACTGAATGCACAGCAGCCCCAATAGCTCCAGATGAAGAGTGCCAGGAGCAAAGCTTAATGTGCCTGAGAGGGACTTCCTGCCTCAGCTGTCCTGTCTGTAAAATGGGGATAATACCTCTCTCCAGAATGAGAGCATTTTTGCAATTTCCTTTCAGCTCCCCTTGCCCCTAGGTGATCATTTTGGAACCCTCTCTGATTTGAATGTTTAATCAGTACATTGCAACAGCCCCAGATAGGCTGGTGATGGACTTGGTAAAAGAGAGCTACTTACATAGCTGTCTGTCTTTTCCCTTGCAGGCTCTTCAAACAAAAAACATAGACCAGGGAAATGGGCTTACACTTCGTGTGAAGGGCTCAGAGGTTTCATGCTGTGTTGGTCTCCTCTGGGAGGGTGCTCTGAATGCCTGAGGTAGTTGCTAAGACAGTTTCCTCTCCTTCACATGCCAATTCAACTATGAAATTGTGTGTGTTTCCAAACAAGGCTCAGTAAGATGCAGTTCTTTGGCTGTTAGGCCAAATCTTCAGGAAGTACCTGGAAGGCAGAAGCCACAGCACCAACCTGGCCTCCTTGTGTGAGCCAGCAGAGATGGGGCTGCTGCACTGCAAACCTCACCTTCAAGGTTAATGGCACGTGGTGACAAAACCCAGTGACTTTGTCCAGAACTGGCAGGAGATGTGACTTTGGGAACGTCAGCAGTGTCTACAGCTGTGTGGCAAAAACTGTGGCTCCTGGATACTCTTCTACAGTCTCAGCAGCAACTAAAAAGTGTCTGAGAGCTGGATGGGTTAGATCAGATATCATCTTGCCATAATTGATGGACCCAAGCACAGGCCTTGAGTTTGCCCACTTGGCTCAGCTTCCAGTGCATCATCTGACCTGGGGCAAGTAACAGCCTTTGGGTTGCCTCAATTCCCTGATCACACACAGTTTCCCTAATAGCTGGGATTGGTGCCTGGGACTATGAAAGAGTCCTCAGAAAGGACTTCTTGTTGTGAAGGCGGGAGAGTTGAAAAAAGATGAACTGCTGCCAACAGGAGGGAGAGGTTTCATGTAAAGGTGGCTGAGGAGAATGAGGCAGAGTTCAGTTATTTACAGAGAGAATGACCAAGCTACAAATCATTAGGTTAAGATCTTGTGCAGTTCATGAGCTGACCAAATCCCTCCCTGCACTCAGGCTCTACAGCCTCAGTGATGAAAAGAAATGTTAAGCTTCTGTTCAGCTGTGAATGGGATAGGTAAGCTCAAATGCCAGAAAGCAGCTTTTTTAGGGTGATCCTGCTGTTGACATTGAGTGCTGCGTCATGGATGTGCAAGCCACCCATGGGATTGAGATCACTCAGGAACTGGGATTCTTAAGTTGGCAGGAAGAGGAAAAGCAGAGAACAATTATAGAAATCTTCGTGGTTGACTGTGTATTTTACTTGATGCAAGAGTGATACTAAGTACATGTTGGAGCTTATGATAGGACTTACATCCCCAAAACTGGGGTACCAAAAGTCCCAAACCTCATAGAGAGCTGTTCTGGGGGTTGCCTCTGCCTTTAATATTTGGTAGCTGTCTTGAGTTTAAGTTGATAAAGTGTGTTCCTTGTATGAGACTGGAATGTTGTGGGAATCCAGGGCATCCCTCTGGTTGCCCTGGAACCTGACCCCCCTGTACAGAGGCCCGCGAGACACTGTCTCTGATCCCTGTCCATGGAAAAGAGTTTTCAATCTTACAACATGAATTACAAGCTCTGAGTANGTATGCTAAAACGTATACATTTATTTAAAAAAATAATGTAAAAGTAAGATGGATGCCAAAGAGAAGTATAAATAAAATCAGAGGCCAAATTACTGGAACTGTGTGGGTTCTGCAGGGAATCCCTTCGAGGCAATGCAGGGAATGATGAAATACAGGTAGATATCTGTTAGAGAAATGCTGCTCCAAGTTGTATTGGTACAGAGGATTAATTACATTGTCAAGAATTACTGCACCAGCAAAAGTGATTAGTTGTGATCATCAGGATGTTTCACAAACTGATTTATAAAGCAAACTTTTACTCCATTTTCAATTTTTAATTAATTTACTTTAAATAGATGGATATACAAAACAAGGTCCATATGTTTCTCAATTTCGGTAGAACGCATTTGTATGAGCAGGGGAACCTGGAGTCCCCAGGGCCTCCCATGACATGACAGTGGCAGAGGCTTTCTTTTTTAAGTCAAAGGTATTAAAATAATCCCCAACAGAAAGGAGGGAAAAGAGCAACAAAGGTCCAGTTTAAAAAAAAAAAAGTATTATGTTTAAATCAGTGAAACTGGGATGTGGAGAAGGAGGAAAGAGACTTAGTGTCTTGTATTTCAAAGATATGTAACATAGATACTATATTTTCTATAAGAGGAATGTAAAAAGTCTCTGGTAGATGGTAGCCTTGATCGTCTGGTTTCAGTATGATGACAGGTTTCAGAGTAAATATGAAGCATGAGTAAAAGGAAGTAAAAAGAAAATGGGAGAAAATGTAACAGTGCTTTTCTGGAAGTAATCACATCTGATTGACCCTTATTGGTTTTTAATTAAAAAAATACTGTGTAGACAAAGGAAATATATCTTTCATCCCTCTGGAATAGTTAGTACTTTTAATCTTGGAAATTATTATGTAAACTAGAGGGTGTGGTGACCAGCAACAGGATCCATGGATAAGCAAGGTCAAACTGATGAGCAGATGCTTTGTCTCAATGCTTTCAGCCAGAACAGAGCCCATTAATAATGTTTTAGGAGAAACCCTGGTATAAGAACCAGGACTATTTGCAACAATGTTTGGAGATGACAACATCAGAAAGTACTGTCAGTGCCAGGAAAGATTACATCTCCTACAGCAACTACCTTGATGGCTGGATTAAGAAATGGAATTACTGTAAATCCCCCTTAGGCACCAGTAACAGAATTTCAGCTGTTTCCATGGGAGTTCCAGTTGGACATGACTGAAGAGAAGGAAGATATATTTCAAATCATCTCTTCAACAACTTAAAACTGCAACTGTGAAAAAAAAAAGGGGGGGGGAATCTCTTATTTGCTAATTGGTCCATTTTTAGTAGGAGGAATGTGCTAGAGTGGGAGGATGAGGCTCTAGCAGGACTTCTTTTTCATTAATACGTCAGCTCTCAAGAAAACTGATTTTAAAAGATTTGCTGTACAGAAGAGTTACTGGGATGGGCAAAGAAATGGAGAAGTTCTGCAAAACAGATGTTTAACAAGAACAGTGTTGAGAAGGCATGTAACTTCAGCCAACACAGGCATGACATCAGTAGATTCAAATTTTCGTGAAGGAAAATGAGCTATTTTAAGTGTATGACACAAATCAAATGGGTATAAGCTACCCAAGAGTCTTCCTAGGCCAGAAATAGGGAGAGTGCTTTTTTTAGTGGAAAATGGCTCTGGAGCATTTTTCCTATAAGAGTAGTGTGGAGGTCTGGGGGATTGCTTGAAGATGGGTCTGACCACTGACCACTTCTAAAGCTGGTGAGACTAGGGATGGGACCCCCTGGTGTGCTGCTCTGCATTCTGGCAAAAAGCAGCTGTTGGTGCCTCTGTGAAAGTATACCTAAGAAAGGGCAAATCAGAGAGAGGAGTGATGACAAAAGTGTGAGAAACAGCCCTGCAGACACCAAGGTGGGAGAGAAGGAGGGGGAGGAGGTGTTGCTGGAGCAGATTCCCCTGCAGCCTGTGGAGAAGCCTATGGCAAAGCAGATACCCACACTGCAGCCCATGGGGGGCCATGTGGTGGAGCAGGTGGATATGCCCTGAAGGAACTGCAGCCTGTGGAGAGCCCATGCTGCGAGTTCTTCCTCAGGGACTTCAGCACGTGGGAAAGGCCTGCACTGGAACATGAGTAGGAAGGAGGAGAGAGGAGCTGCTATGGACTGATCAGAACCACCCCCACACCACTTGGAGCATGGAGGAGGTAGAGGGGGTGGGAATGAAGAAGTGAAATAGCCTTGGAAGAAGGGGGTAAGGAGTAGGTGTTTTCCTTTTTGTCTTTGTGTCTCACATTCAGCTCTATTTTAATTGGAAATAAATTCAGTTATTTTTCCCAGAATCCATTTGGGCCATGACAATTATTGCTGAGTAACCTTCCTGTCTTTATCTCAAACCTCAATCTTTTCATCTTATTTCTGCCCCCAATCCTGTTGAGGAGGGGGAGAGAGCAGCTGGGTGGGTGTCTGGCAAGTGGCCAAGGTCACCCAACACCACATGGGCACTTTGTTCTCTTACACATCGGCAGGTCAGGCAGAAGGCAGCTTCCTTGATCAGAAGGAAGATCTGCTAAAGGCCACAAGGTACCAGGCACCAGAAAACCAGAAGGCCATCGTGGTACAGCTGGCAGTCTTGTAGTCTGGGAAAATATGCTCCCTGGAGTGAACCAACTGCTTTGGTTTTGGTTTTTTTGGTTGTTTGTTTTGGCTTTTTGTTTTGTGGGGTGTCGTTTTTTGGGGGTTTTTTTTGTTTGTTTGTTTGTTTTTGGTTTGTTGTTGTTTTTTTTTTTTTAATTTCTTGTTTTTTCCAGATCTAACACATGTTAAAGCAACACATTTTCCAGGAATCTGTCCCATAATTCTTGGAAAGTTTTTAAAGGCAGTGTAGGAACCTTCTGTTTGCTGATGGAAGGTACTGCAGTGGCACAACATGTGAAGGAAGCCTGTGTTCAGAAGAAAGGTCCTGAATTCCCTCATAAGAGGAGTTGCCTCACACCCTTCAGAGGCAGCTGGAGCTCCAGCTCAAACAGGGATGGTCCAGCCATGTGACAAAAAGAAATGCAAAACTGTACTCATTGTCACATTTCACTTGGGAGCAGGTGAGACTTCAAGTGAACTGAATCTGCTGACATAAAAATGCAATCTCATGGAGCTGTTTACACCTGTGCATTTGCTGCTCCTGTGCTGGTGTAATGGGGAATGCACAACCCCTGTGGCACAATTGCACTTTTACTGCCTGAGATTTGCCTAAGTGGATATTCACAGCGTTTCCACCAGGATTAGCCAGCACCAGAGGTAATTTTATGTGGTGATAAACTACTTGGTAAAAATACTTACAGTGAAATGAAGTGCATTTTTTTCCACACATACTGAAGCAAAGTATTGTGGTATTTGTGTAATTGATTAGACATATGGTGTCTCATCCCATTTAGCAAGGAAGAAGCATGTCTTTATCAGCTGTTCTGTCTGCTGCTGGAGGCCAAATGTTTACTAAATGCTACTAATTCAATTTTACCAGCTGTTGTAGGAAATAAGAATCTCAGCTCACCTACCAGAAGTAAGAGCTTTATGAAAATATTTTTTTTTTTAAATCTGTAGCCTCATAGTTACCTAAGTGCCTTTCTTCCTTTAAAACCAATGGCATCTCAATGCTTCAGTGCCTTTCTAAGTCTAACACCTTTCTGTATATTTAGAAAGGATCGCCTCTCTGAAAGATCTTCTGTTAATTTATCAAGTTGCTTTGTTTCCCACAGCACTTGGGGTTGGAAGGGAGTGTGAGACCAGCTCTTGATGTGCTGGGGTATTAGGGACTTGAGACATCTTTGATGCAAATGCACTTTTGCTCAGTAGAATAGTGATGAGTTTGTGAGAAAGACCAGGAAATACATCCCGTGCATATAGATGGCATAAGTATTATAATCTAACTATTATCAGCTGTGCTTCCTTTTAAAATTGTTTGTACAGATTTTTTCAAATCATCGTGAAAAAGACACTTTTGTTCTCAGAAGTTTTAATAATAACGTAAGAAATAGTCTTTACATCTGACTCTGGTTTCCATGCTAAGTAGATGTGAAGAATTGCTGCCCAGTCCTACTGTTATAAAGCTGTACAAGTAGAATTTTAAATGAGTGGGAACTCCTGAAACCAGACCAGGCAATTTGGTGGTGGATGCTCTGCTTGGTTTCCTGGTATTTTTGCAATACGCAGTATTTGCCAAAAGTTTCCTTGCAACATAGGAAAATAGAAATAATTAACAACTCACTCAGAAAGGAGCAACATACAAGGTTTCAGAAACCTCCAAAACTATGGGTCCAGCCACCTGGCTCCATCCGTCCAGAGTACTTAGAAAAAAATTATAGTCAATGTGAGATTTTACTTTTTGAAGTAAGAAAGTCCCAAAAACAACTAGACAAATACACACCCCCAGCCACTCACAACCGAACCCCATTCATCTCATCTTGCCAGAATAATACTAAAACTAAACAAATAAACAAAAAACCCAAGCACAACTATATTCAGTTTTGTCTTCTGGCCTCAAAACTGGAGAGAATAGATCTAAACAGCATCTGCAGAGGTGTTTTTTCTCTTAGGCAGATGATTTTAAGGAGGTTCAAGAATGGTGTAAGCAAGAACTGGGGTTTTAAACCTGTTCCTCCAACAGTCAGGTCTAGTTAAACCCAGGGCTGATGTCAGCCTGGCTGGCTGAGAGGGGGAAGTGGAGGAGGCGGCAGTGGGACCCGGTAAGTACAGGAGCATCCAGGGCCAGAAACGGGGAATGGGGGATGTCAGGGGGCTGCACACCCCGGGGGCTGCTGTGAGCCGATGCCCTCTCCTGGCGGCACCTGTGAGGGGACAGCTGGGGACACGCTGCTGCTCCTGCACCCGGAACCAGGACAATTTCATAGCAAGATGTAGCTGACACCAGTGACAAATATGCCAGCATTTAGTACCAGCAAGGATGGCATATCAATATTTATATAGAGATTTCACAGCCAGAGACGTTTTCCTTGCGATTGCACTGTAGTGTGTTCTTTGAAGACCATGTTTAGCCACCTCTTAAAAGAGGAGGACTGGGCAGAGAGGTAAGTGTTTGATAAACAGAGCTCCTGACCTGCATTGGAAACATCTGCACAGTAGTTTCTGGTAGTAGTACAGAAGACCAGAGTATAATTGCTTTTGAATACAAGAATAAACCACTGTGTTGTCTTTTATTTCACTGTTGCAAAGACTTTGTAATCAAGAGCATTTCCTAGTGTGGAAACTGGAGTCATAAAGGGAGAGGAGATTAAAAGCAAGCATATCCTACATAATGGCTTTTATAATGCACCTGACCTTGATTGCACAAATAACCTTAGGAACTTCGGCTTTCATGGAAAAGCAGGGACTGTTTTGTTTTGAATTATCAGAATACAGATCTGTGCATCCTGATACCCAGGAATATTTCAGAGCATTTTATAGGTAGAGGTGAATTTATGCATTTAAGCAGGGAAGAAAAAAAGAACAAATTCATTAGACTCAGGCCAAATCTCAAATCAAATGTATTTTCTCATTAAAGCTCACCCTGTAATGGTTATTAACATAATACATCACCAGCTGTCCTGCACATACAAGTGACTGGTAATTATTTAATAGCACTCACTACTGACCATGCTTTATAGCAGATAAATTTAGGTGAGCAAACCCCAAAATGTCTGGCCTTGTAAGAAGACCATGAAGGGTGGTGCTAGGACAGCAGCTCTTCTGCATTACAGAAGACAGCATCCTCCCTGCTCTGACACCTCAGTAACAGAAGGCTAGTTTGGAAAAAATGAGGAAACAGTTCAAAGGAAAATGCATACAGGAAGCAGAAAACACACAAAATGCCAGGAAAAAAAACTAATGGGGAGAGAGGCTCTAGCAGGCAAGAAAGAAGAATGCCCTCATGGCAGTTTTGAGAAGAGGGACAGGAAGAGATCAAGTGGAGAATACAAGCTGAAATGCTCTCATTTTCAGCAAGGCAAGGGAGATTGTGCAGAGATGAGAATAGGACACCAGATCAGCTTTCTGACTGGCTGCAGTTACTGTCTCTCTCAGCAGTAGGTGTTTGAGGAACACCCAAAACCATCCCTGCTCTCTGCAGAGCAGCACAGCTCAGCTCGATACAAGGGTAGGTTTCCCTCAAGCAGCATTAAGAAATGTGTTCCCTGTCTTTACTCCTTTCTTCCTTAGGCCTTACGTTGGAAGACCAGGTCCTCATCTAGGCATGGATTTGCTTCTCGTGACCTCAGTCTGGGTCTATTGATTGCCAGGTCTGCTGCCACCACACTGAGCCTCTTCCTCTCCTCTGCACAGAAACCTGGGGCTGCACTTCCCCCACACACGGGGATGTTGCTGTTCACTGCAAGCATCTTCTGGACTAGGCTACCTGGTCACGTTTTGTTGAGTGGGATCTCCTCTGCATTTCATAACCCTTGTCTCCAGTCTTGATGGCTCTTGCTGAGCGGAATCATTTAAAGTATCTGTAGAGGGAGAAATAGGTTGACATTGGAGAGGCATGAATAGTATCTCAATACTGGTGTTGCAACAAGTGCCATCGATCTTTGTGGCCATGTTAACCCTTGATGCCTTTAACAGTGCAGCTTTGTGGGTTGTGTGGTAACACCTCTCTCCTGGCACCTGGCCTCTGTCCTGGGCAGTGGGAGCTCAGCAAAAGCTGAGACCAATCCTGCAGGAAAATCAAAATAACAGTGCAGTATGGGAGCAGTGGAAGAGGGAGGAAAATGGTTACTGGGCTTCCTCCTCCTCTCATTCCCTCTGATCTTCCTGGGCCCATCCTCAGCACTGTGCTGTGCTGGATTATCCCCTGAGGAAGTGAAGATGGCCAGCGTCTAGGAGTGAGTTTTCAGTCTGTGTCTCCTCACTGATGCTCCTGCAGTAACATACTGTCCCTTCAGATGCTCCTCATGCATTGGTCCAACAACTTCCCTGGGAACCCTCCCCCAGGGAATATCACATCCATTGCCTGAACACCAGGTGTCACTGAGGTCCTAAGGTAACATTTCCTTGCTTTTTATTTCAGGTGGTATTTTTCAGTTATTTTGTTGAAAATATCATGGGTTTTTTTCTCTATGGAAAAAATACACGTCTCCATTTCTGTCGAAGTGATTTATATAAAAACACAACACAAAAATACTCTCCCACAAACAGTACTGAAACATAACTTGAAAGAGAACACACAGCCTTCAGTGTCCAGAAGTCTGCTTGATGTTTGTCATACTAAAGCAGCCACCTATAAAAGCAAGCCTTGTCCCAGCAGCAGCTGAAAGAACAATTCACTTCCGTGGAGCAACTTTTTCCTCAGAATAATGATCAGAAACATATTTATGATTGGACCAGAAGTGCACTTTTGTTACAGAATTGTATTAACTTTTCTGACTATTGGGATGCAGGATCCTCTCAAGGGAAAGGTTATAAATTAATCATTTAAGGTATAACATGAAGAAACGAGGTCATAAGGAGACCAAACAAGTTCTAAAAATAATCTGGTAGAGAAATGAAGAAGTCTGCAAGATGCAAAATTAGAGGACACTCAGACTTGACTCTTTTGTCCTTTGAAACTTGAAGATGCCAGATCAAATCATGACTGGGTCTTTAGGAGTATACGAACTGAATATGTAAAGGCGGCATCCCAGGTTTAACTTTTAATTGAGTGAGGCTGTGTACCCGGCCCACCAATGTTCAGTAAGGATAAGTTGCAGCAAAGGATCCACTGGGCTTTTAGGCAAAATGAAATATTTGGAAGTGGCTTGTCTATACCTAAGATGTCTGAAGTCTTTCAATTGTCCTCACTTTTTGAGGTGCCTATTGGCAAAGCACCTGTGTTTCTGGGTCCTCTGTCTGCCAGAGAGCATTATGATTCAAGGAGCTGCAGAGTAAAGAGGGGGACACTTCACTGCTGTTCTCAGCCGCCTGAGGGTGATGAGGATGGGCAGTCTTCTTGGCAGGGCACAGAAGAAGACCAAGAGGTGCAATGGAAGGACAAATGCATAAGTAAGTTGCAGCAAAGGAAATTTCGATTAAATGTATGGAAAAAAAATCCTTCACAATGAGAGCAGTCAAAGACTGGCACAGGCTTTCCAGGGAGGCTGATCTCCATCCCTGGAGATGTTCAATGGGTCAGGCCCTGAGCATCCTACTGTAACTTTGAAATTAGCTTTGCTGTGAGGTGGGTGCTCTCCAGAGGGACCCTTTACCCCAGATTATTCTGTGATTGTGTCAGTGCAGAGACAGAGACAGATTTGAGATTTAGTTCACACTGGGGAAGCAGCTGTGATAAAATCACTATTCTGAAAAAGTGGAAATGCAGTGCCTTGGACTCAGCCCAAGCCAAGCATGCCTGAACGGGAGTGGAAGGCTGGTGACAGCTTTGTAGCATATGAACTTTGCATAGATGAACTCTGAGAGTGACTGAGAGAGAGCCTGGTTTGTAACCAGCACTACTGAACTACCCATTAGTAACCCAGTGGTGCTTATTTGTTCCTCTCTCCTACAAGGATTCAGTCAAATAGAAGAACAAGCCTTAAAGAAAGGCAAGTCATAAAGATAAAAGAGACAGCAAAGCTGGAAGAGAAATGCGTTGCACACTTGGGGATAAGGAGAGAAAATATTGCCAAGGGCTTGCAGGCGATGTCTTTTGGAATTTGTTTCACCAAGGGAACAGCCTGCTATTTCCTACTGAGGGAAATAAAGGCGTTTATCAAAGATATGTTGGTCTTCTTAATCAGTGTTCTCTTGGATTGCATCTGGGAGATGGTGCTGCTCTCTGTGACAGAATCGTGGCTGATGGCACCTACGATTCCCTCTGTTACTGATTACACGGTGTGCTAAGGCATGCTTGTCAACTACCCTTACACTGGCATGCCTCTCAATGTCCTGACTGTCAATACTCGCTGTCTCCAGGCTTTCAGTGGTGCGGAAGACAGCTTTGTTCCTGCCCTGGGACACTTTGTTCTCCTGCTCTGCCAGAGTCTCACAGGAACATTGCTGACTCCTTCCTGTAATTGCCTACACGTGGCAAAGTCAAAGACTCCCAAGATTAGGGAGCCCAAATCATGTTTGGTGGGGTTTTGCCTTTTTTTTTCCCCTTTCTTTTTGGTCTGTGTTCTCATTCCGTCCACAGACAGTAAAAGACACAGATCTCTATCAGTTCGATCCTGTCAGGAAAGTAGAAGCGCATGAAGAAGGACAAAGAGAAGAGAAAGGCCGCGGGAGGGGCAGGCTGGGTGCGGTGCGTGCTCACCCATGGGCGCTGGGCGTGCAGTGACTCACTGATACGGCAGCGCTGAGGCACGGGCAGCCTCGCCAACATTTCCAGCTAGCGAGATCATTTACTGTAGTGAAATGATTCAGTGACCTTAAGAAGCAGCCAGAGGCTTTCTCTGGAGACTGCTGGAGAGGCAAAGTAATCTAATAGATGGGAAACTGCACTGAATACATTTTTTTTCTTGGTCTTGCTAATGATCTCAGCATGCACAGCTCATTTCAGCACTCTGAAAATAGTTGGCAAGTTGTTCCTGAGATTTTTCCAATCATTTTAGGGCTGGTATTCAGTTACCACTGAAGATTATAAGAGATGTTTTGGCTGTGTAGTGTTAGCTTCCCAAAGTGATTTTTGAGACCTTTTGTAACATAGGTGTCCATCTCTTATTAAGGTCACTACAGAGCACTTTCCTCTAACAAAATAAAAATAAAAATCCACCCCAAGGCAAAACTAAGGCTCAATTTGAGTGCAAACTGCACACAGCTTGGAGCAGAAAGAAGCAGTTCAGACAAGCAGTCGGTTTAGGTGACTTTTGAAGTTTGTTAGTCCCAACTTTACAATTCTGGAACATTTTTTAAATTTCATGCAACTGTGCTAAATATGAAGGCACAGCACATGAAATAGGAGTTAGTAACATCCAGGACAAGCAGACAGTGTCTGTCCAGACAACAATTTCAGCACCTTTTGCAAACTTGTGCTTAGGAATGGTTGCTTAAAGTTCCCACATGATTCAAATGGGAACTTGCCCTTTGAGCAGCTCAGGTGACATAATGATTCCTGGAGGCATGCTGGAGCACCCACAGCATAGTGGTGATGGTTCTCTGTTCCATCTCTGTAGAAACTGCTGATTTCTCAATATCCTGAAAGTCAGGCCAAGTCTTCTGCTGTCTGTAGACTACAGCAAAGCTCTGGTTTCATACCAATGAAGAGCCAATACCAGGAAACAAATGCAGGAAAACTGACACAGGCAGCTGACTGCCCCACAACATTTCTCTTGGGGATACGTTGGAGCTGTTCAGCCAAGGAAGGTGGCTGGAAGTCTCTTTACCTTGTGAATTATTTCCATAGTTTGTTAAAGACAGAGACAGAAAATGGATGAGAGCAATGTGTAAGGGCATTGTGCATCCTGCACCTGCAAAAAGCCCTTTTTCCATCTTGTCCTCTGTTTACCCTCTGTGTTCCATTACATGGTGGGTATGATACTAACAATAGATGTTTATCCAAATCCAGCCCTTTTTTTTTTATTATTTTCCCTAAGAAGTTGTTTGTTCCAAATAAGATGACTGATTCAACTTTTTTTTTTCTTTTGAAGAGTTTGTTGAATAGGAGTGAAAGAGGCAGCTTAAACTTTGCATTCCAAGTAGTTTCATGTTTCTACTTTTTTTTTTCTGCTGTTATGTGACTAATAGATGTTGTAATGGTTGCTATAGTCATGGTTGAAAAGTCCCTTTACACAAATTCTTTTTATATAGATAAGTGAATTTTATGGCTTAAAAGAAAAAAAAAAAAAACCACCTTGGTGAGTTCAACTGTTGCTGTCAGCAGGATGGTCACTCATTAAAGTGATACCCAATCCTCACTTTTCCACATGTGCCTCAGAGAAGGTGCATGACCAAGTCTTAATGCCAGTAGCCAGTATTGCCCCTTTTGTTGATGTTGCTTTTGTCTATTTTCCTGTACAAAATCTTCTAGGGATTAATTTCTGTGATTTGACTGCCTTAAGGGATTAGTACATACTAGTAATTTTGTGCACCCAAATATGCACAACAGCAGCAAAGGTAGAAGATACCATTTTTGTGTCCGAGGTAATTTATAAAAGCATCTCTTGCTTGTACTTACTTAAAATTTACACAGTTCAAATATTTTACATTTTAAATGAGGAGAAGGAACAGCAAAATTAAACAGCAGCTAAGAATGGAAATCATCATTTGCAAAGCCAGAGGACTAAACCATAGTCAATACATGTGGAAAGGAGAGAAGGCTCACCAGGTGAAGAGGGGATAGTGAGAATTTGTTTCTGAGCAGGGTGCAGGCAGTGAGTCTTTGAAGAACGTATGAAAACTGCTGCCAGTTAGAGCACTAGGACACTATTTTAGCAGCCCTCTGCAAGTTGTAGTTCTTCATATGGACCTTTCCAGATCAATTTGCTGCCTTTGTCAAGGTGGAGTCATGCACATACTGTGGAAGGAACAGACAAGAACATTCCGACTTTCTTTGTCTTTCTCACTTTGCAAGAACTTCTGCTTAGCAGCTTTGAAGGTTGATTGGAAAGGGTGTAAAAAGCAATTTTCACATGTTTATCAACAACAGTTAAAACCAGGCATTCTTGCCACAAAATTGGATGATCCCAGAGAAGCAAGGATCTAAAAGGCAGCTAGAAAAAAGGTAGTTCAGAAAACAGCAGTAAAATTATTCTGGTCTCAGTGCTTTGAAGTGAGTTGTACAGCACCACAGGTCCATTGTTTCCATAAGGTTAAGACGTATAAATAACACCATAAAATAAGTAGGAGTTCCTGCCGTAGGTTGTGGGTGTCCCTGCAGGATTCTGCCCAAACACACAGGTTCCCTGTCTGCTGCTGCCTCTCATTTTTTGCCTGCCTGTTTCTGAGGCCCCACAAAAACAAGGTCTGGGTTTTCAGGACAGTCAATGACAGCTTGCTTGTGGTTAATGGACACCGTGCTGTAACTTCTGTCTTTGATCTCTGCTTTTCCATGTTGATGCCAGTAGCAAGGTCCCTGGTCTGTGGCACTAGGACCACATTGCACAGTGCCCTCCCTTGCTGCTGTGACAGATCCAAGTCCAGAGACTTCAGTTCAGTGCAGTGCAGAAAACACTGCTGGGCTTCTTCATGAAGGACAAATGGACAAGCAAAATGAAGAGAAAATGAAAGGCTTGTCCTTCTGTGCTGAGAAGAACACGAGGTGTAAGGAAACCCAATGGTGCTTACCAGACTTCTGCTGCAGGAGTGTGCCACAGCACAACAGCAGATACAGAGGCAATCACTGGAGTGTGTCATCAGATTACCTGAACATTGCTGCAGCGTGTTATTAGATATGCTGAAAACTGTACTGTATCTAGTTTCAAATGCACAGTCCATCTCCTGAGAGGGCAGTGGTTTGTTTGAAGCAGTCTCAGAACAACCTGCAATACCATGCCACTCATGTGGTTGGGCTTTTACAGCAAGGCTGATTTGACATTTGTTCAACTGAGCAGAGACAGAAAGACATTCTCCTGTCATGATTCAGTGCCAGACATAAAACGAGAGCCAGCAGAGCTAAGTAACCTTGGCAGAGCAGCCTGGTAATGCAGCTGCACACCTCCCAGTGCCTGACCAGCTACCTTGCTTTATGGAAGCATACACACTTTTGGTGGAGTGGGGGATCAGGTTGCAGGAGTACCTGACAAGTCAGTCAGTCATTCTGCAAACATGATTCAATCAAGGCAAGGGCGGAGGCCAGCCTCAGAGCTAAAGAACAAACCAGGCATCCTGGGCCACTAGTTTTGCTGCCTATTATTGTATACTAAAAAACCTACTTGGAAAATTTGTAGGTATTGTAGATTGTAGATCATTGTAGTGCACTGTATTGTGCACTTTCCAGATAGCTGGGGAATAGGTGAGTGTGAATGGAGAAAGAAAGTGAGGCAAGGAACGTGACATGGGGAACAACGCTGCTGTCATCACTCCTAGGAAATGAATCTGTTAGCATGTGAGGACCTTAGCTGCAGTAGAGAGTTGTATTCTCAGAGAACAAGGTGTTGTCTTGTGCCATTGGATTGCATTACTGGAGTTACAGGTGTCCTAATATGAATCCATGCTGCCAGTGAAACAAGGTCTACAACGTGGCTACCACAGATAGTACCAGGAGAAAATACAGGGAGGGTGCACAGGCAAACTTGTCCCACCCACAGGGGTATTATTGGTTTCAGAGCTGCTCACAAGCCTGAAAAGCTCAGTTGTGTTCCTTCTCCTGGAGGAGATACAATAGCAGAGACAGGCAAAACTTATAAGAAGAAAGATTTTTCTCAAGCCAATCTTGAGAAAGAAATAACTTAGATGTGCACTAGTGTGATAGATAAGCACCAAATGAGAAAAGGGCATGCTGGCCACAATATTGACAAAGAAAGATGCAATAATTATCACCTAATCAGTACAAGCAGGGACTGCCCATGTGGATGGACATATCTGTCTGGATTTGGCTTGTTACCAGTTTCCATAAGGCAGAAGTGCAGCTGGCCTTTACAAGTCTTGTGAAGGATCTACAGAAATAGCTGCTGGGGACTGCTATGAAAGCCAAAGAGAAAATTTTTGAATAGAGGGTATTGGAGCAGCTTTTGTTGGGTTGCAGCAGATGAGACCAATAGCATGGAGGGAGCTGAGAAATTCCACGGTGTGACAATGTCAGGAAGCTACACCAGACTGGCAAACCTAGGCTTATAGCTGGGATTCTTCTCTCCTAAAACCAACAGAGATAGGACCTGGAATCAAATAGATAATCACGTGTAATCTGGCACTCCTCAAATTGTAAAAGATCTGATCTTGTGTCTCTGTTAACATTTCCACCAGGCTGCTGCATACTGAGCCCAGCCCGATAGGAAGAGTAGCTATGATTTCTCAGGAGTAAAAAAAGCTGTGCTCTGTTGCAAAGCAAGTGACCAGAACAAAGCTCAGTTTCCCCACATAGTGCTCCTTCCAGTGCTCAGGCTGTGGAAAAGTTCCTTTCATTCTTGAAAGTATGGCAGGCCAAATCAGTTAAACTTTTACAGTTCTGCCTGAGCACTTGAATCTGTGAGACAACATAGTCAGTAGAAAGAGGAACACACACAGGATCTCCACAGCAGCTGATTACACCAGAATCTGTTTGAAGCTAGGGCATGGTTAACTGATAGGAATTTATTTTGGAATTACCTGCAGCTGAGGATGGATTTGGTAGATATGATACTCCACCTGACCATGGAGAAAAGCAGAGCATGCTGTCAGAGGTATCAGGAATTAGTCAGCTCCAACAACTCAAAAATTAGAATGCATATTGCAGCAACAGAGTGGGAACGAGGAAAACAGCAATCATAGTGACATACCAAATTCCTGTTCTGAAGCAGAGGGACATGAAAGACAACTCATTTAGCAATTACACATCCTTTATATCACAAAAGGGAAAATCACAGAATTGTAAGGAAAAGAAAAGCACTGCATTCAATAAGTGAGTGTCAATCCATGAAATGAGATTTTGCATGCACATGATGTTCATGCCAGGCAGAACTGCAAAATTAAGTGTATTTATACAAGATGCAAAGGCAAGATGAGAAATGGAATATCAGATCAAGAGACAAAAGGACTGAATGCCTTAGGCTTTGAAATTAGCAAAATAAGAAAGCAGAATGTCCATAAACTAATTTTTAAATTGCATCATAATACTGTCACTAAGAGATTGTAATTTTTAAACATGACCTGCAAGAAGCATTCCAATTAAAATTTTAGCTAATCCGTAGAAACCAGCTATTCCAGCTAAAGCATGTGAATTTATGATCTTAGTGAAAAAAACCCACAAAAACAAACAAACAAACCAACAAACCCCACAAAAGAGAACAGATAGTTTATACGGTCAGAAAGATGAACAAATTAAGCCAAAATTTTACCCAGACCTACATTTTTTACAGCATCAAAACATTAATGCTGATATATTGCCCTGGTGATTTTGCATCTGTGGAATAGCTATCATGAATTTTATCCCAGTAAGTTAATATGATGTTTAGAGCATCACATTTTGCAGAGTGTCTGATATGTTAAGACAGAAAAATAAAGAGGTCAATAAAATAAATAAAAACCTAGACTTCACTGCCAAAGAATTATAGCTCACAGCTTTAATAAAGAGATACCAAGAAATAAAGTGAAATATGTATTTGTATATACTCAAGCATTCCAAACAATGATTAAAATGAGCTCAGGCCTCAAACCTTTCACTTGGAGCTATGTTCTTCACGTGGCAGAAAAAGACACATTCCTAGAATTTGATATTAAAACACTGTCTGGAGAAAAAGAAAAAAAAATTAACAGAGTATTGTTACTATTCTGTTCAATAATAAGTCATTCAACTACCAGGCTCTCAGCTGAGAACACAGCTTGGAAGCTAATTCAAATGTGGATGAATATCAGTTTCCTCAGGAAGAGGGACTGAGAGGCCTGGCAAAAATATTTACCCTGTGCAATACAAGTGTGTGGACATGAACCTCATGTGGTAGAGCCTGTGAAAAATCATGCCCCCAGCTGCATCTCTCTGCTGGAAATAGCCAGAAAAGTAAAATAGAAAATGAAAAATGAGAATATTGCAGCCAAATGACTGTTCAATTGACAGAGAGGGAAAACTAAGATGGTTGCAGGCAGTTGAGTAAGAGCTGTTCAAGAAATCACCATCCCAAGAGCAGGATTTGGATATCCCCTCAGTAGATGGTCCATGTGTCCATCCTTGGTCTGTGCAGTACAGACAGGAATACACAGCACCTCCCAAGCACTCTGGCAGAGACACCCACTGAGCAGTGGCCTGAGCCCATGAGGGCAGGAGTGGTGTAAGAAAAAAGAGGCCAAGACATTAATCATTGTTTGAGCTTTGAGATGAACTGTGTGCTAATCTGTCTGGTTTACAATCTGTGGTGTAGATATGTCTGTGTTATGTTTTGTGACAACCAGAGAAGCCTGCAGACTATGTCACCTGAGACATTGCTCTAGAAAGAGGATGTTTGGAAAAGGTAGGGAACCAAAACTTCTTTTAAAAAGCATTTTTTAAAAACTGTTCACTGAATGTGACTGAAGCAGCAAAGCCAGGATAACTACACCACCTACAACTGACTCCTTAACCAGAGCAGTCCAGAATTCAGAAGTATGGTAACTCAACAAAAATATGAGCTCATTAGCTGTTACAGATCTCAAGGGCCATTAAAATAACAGTTTTGAGAAAAGAATTAAAGAGAAAGAAAGTGTAAATAAAACCAACCAAGGATTTAAAAGTACTTCCATCTCAAAATACGTCCATCTTCCTTCTAAGACCCAGATCACAGGGGAGAAGCTTCCACTTTTGGATACTGAATGGTGAAGATAGCAGAAGCATTTCAAATGATGTTGAACATAAGAGGCAGCCAACCTGAGGATATGTCAGGACAATCTGAAAACAAAAGTTTGTCTCATTGCTTATTGAAAATACGCAGCATCCCTAGTGCATTTTTCCACAGGCAGAAACTGTCTTCTCATTATAAACGACATGTCTATTTGCAGTTTATGCTCTGCATCTGGGAGATAATCGTATTGCTTCATCCTGCTGCCACAGTTATCAAATAGAAAGGCTGAACTGGCAGATAAATTTCTTGTTATTTTTAAGTTTACAGAATGTATTTGAAAAAAAGTTTAAAAGTCAGGCCAGTCTGGAGCAATATTTCTCAAGGAGTATCAGTAGCATCTTGGTATAAACATGCATGTTCCTTGGTTCCTGTGGAGCAGCACCATGAAAATCCACAGTAATAAAAGTGGGACAAGAAGCATGCAAAGGCAAACAGCGGCAGTGAAGCAGAGGCAGGAGAGCTCCCACAGCAGGGTGAAACTTTCAGTGTCAGAGAAAATCATGAACTTGAGGCAAGGCACAAAGGCGGCCATGGATGATAGCGCAACATAGGCTGTTGGTGGGACAGGTAACTCAGCCCAGGTAAAGCTCCACTGACTGCACCTGATGTCACTTAAAGGTTGTCATCACTGGAAGATGACACCGAAGAGCAAAAGAAAGACTGATGGAAGCACCGACTAAAGAACCCTCTTTGTGTGCTGGTAAAACAATGCAAGAAAGGACCCTGACCTGGAGACTGCTCTGTGACAGGTGACATCCACGTGTCCCTGCTGCCAGCCACAGCCCTGCAGCAGAGCCTGGCAACGGGACAGCAGTGGGCAGCCCCTGCAAGGACAGCTGCTTTCCTCGGGTGCTGCTCTGCAGGGTTTGCACAGCCCCCTCCAGAGCAGGAGCCTGAGTGCAAGAAGCCTTTTACAGCTCCAGGCCTTTTTCAGTCCTCAATCTCTTGTTGTAGATGGTTGCTGAAGAACTACTGAAATCTATCTGTGCTTATGGTCTGCCAGATTGTCCTTCCAAATAAGATTTCACAGATGATATTGAATTAATTTAACCTATAGGCTCATGTAAATTGGTAATATACATAATTTATTTTAAAAATTCAAAATCCTTTTCCTAAGTGGTCAACACCAAGTACTTGTAAGGAAAATAGAGGAAATTTTCCAAATCCTTGCTAGTTAAGCCATAAAATATATGGCTTAAATCTCTTTCTAAATGTATTGTAACCTATCTCAGATGTTATATAGAAAAAGGAATTAAATAGCAGATCTTCAAATACTATTTCTTTCCTATGTTTTTGACTTTGTATTGCCTATGTTCAACTTCCATGACATATCACAGCAACACTAGTAGTAATGCTGTAGCACAAGAGTCTAGAGAAGTAAGTAGTGGAAGGTTTTGCCTGCAAGTAGTTAAATATGTATGATTCTCTTGAACTTCATTTTTTGTGTGCATTATTATGAAATTATCTGTGTCTTGTGTTAATCTTTAAGGTAACATTTCATTATTGTTTTAGCCCTATTAATATAGTACAAAGAAGAAATATTCCATTTTCTCTAATGAAGAAAATTAAAAATCAATTTCCAAGCCATCTCATTTAGAAAAGTAATTTTAAAAGCAATGAGACTATAATTTTGAATTGTGTAACAAATCAATTCATGTTTCAGAGCACACAGTAGTCAAGGGTGATTTGTTAAGCAAATTCAACTCAATTTTCTAATGCAGCATGTATTTTTTTTGTCCTGACCTTATTATCTCCATTTTATTGTAGCATAGTAGGAAAATACATGGAGATCTAATGTTTCCTACAGAGGTTTGTATTACTGATTTATTGTGTTCCCTTCTCCTCTGTGCTAACATCTCATTTGAATCTGTTGGTTGCCCTCCCAATACAGTGCCTTCAGTTCAGATTCCTGAATCTGGTGCTGACTACCAGGCCCCTCTGTGGGAGTCTGTTTCCATGGAGGATGTTTTGCTTCTTTCTCCCCCACAATTTGAGTCACAACATGGGGCAATGGTGCTCTGACTATGCTGCCAGAGAACCACACAGCCAAATGTCTCAAGTGTTCTGCAAAAATCCGTGAAGTCTTCCTTTAGAGGTGATAATATAACATGAGAAACTAAGATCACAGGTGTTTTATAAATAAGTAAACTAAGGACATGGAGGCTAAATCACTTTCCAAGGGCCACACATATAGGCAGAGCCAGAAATAACAATAAAATATATTATGCTTTTGAAAGTCTATGAATTAGACTATCAGGTAGATTTTACTTCTCTCACTACTCAGTAGTCTTTAATAAATCTTTAATTATATGGCATAACTGTAGTGACCTTCCTGAAAACACTGAAACTTTCCCAGTTTCCAGAAAGAGAAAACTGATTCACCTTCTCTCTCCTTAGCAAAGGAAACAGTTTTTCATGCATGGGATCCCTGAGGATCAAACTCAAACACATCTCTATATTATCAACCCTGTGTTCAGAACAAATCGAAAACTGCCCTGTATCAGCCACTGTGAAGAAAATTAACTCTACCCCAGACAAAAGCATACAATATTTTATTAAGCTTGGCTGGTACTGAAATTCAGAGTAGGGCAGCCACATACTTTAAAAAATTTCAGGGAAAACCTGTTGGTTTTAACAAACATACCTTGGTGGGGCTTTTTTCAGTCTGCTGTTGAAATAAGAAAATGCAGATAGCCCAGCCTCCTTTTCTGTACTTCCCTGGTGCAACTGGAAAGCTCTCAGAGATACCAGCAATATTTGAAATGGTTGAGCACCATTTCTTCTGAAGTGATGGAGCAGACCACTCTTTTGCTGCCTTTTTCACATGCAGAGCAAGAAATATCTAATAGGTAAGGAGCAACTCAAAGACCCTTCAACAGCTGCTGAGCTGTTCAGTCAGTTTGGCTCTGGGAATACAGAGCCAGAGTGGGATCAGATGTACGAAGAGCCTGTGAGCAGAGTTACGTGGCTATAAACTTGGTATGAGAGGAGATTGAGCAAAGCAAATCAGATGCCACAAGCACGATTTGCTTGCTGCTAATGATGTCTCTGTAACATCATAGGCTATCTCTAAGCTATATTTTCCACTGCCTTGCTGGCTTGCAAAACTTTTAATGGAACAAGTTTTTCTGGCAGAAGAACACATTGATTTTTATCTTTAATGAGCAGCCTCTCTATCATTTAGCTTCAGGAAACAGCTTCCTGGTTGTAAACTGCTTGCGACTGCTGACAGCCAGGCAACTTCAAAAGCAGCCAGGAGCAACTTTCTTGCTAACTTTGGGAAGGAATTCAAAAATGCTGAAAGGTGCAGATGATTCTGTTATGGAGCAGGAGGACTCTGCTTCCCAACATGGAGAAATGACAAGTTGGGATATCAATGACATCAAACTTCCCCAGGTATGTGTCTGTGTCTTAGAAATTTATTTTGTTCTGACCAGTCACCTCCATCACGGATCTTAAAAGCTTTCTCGGTCATCTATGACTCATTGCCTTTATACTCTTTGTCACCTCAAGGTATGGGGGAGTGTTTTGCTAGAAAATATTGAGAAAACATTTCCATGCATTTCTCCTTAAATGTATTATTGAAAGAACTGTTGATGCATGAAAAATAACAATTCTGCAAAAGCATTGTTTTCACTGGTGGATTAGGTACAGAGAAAGCAGAGGAAAGAAAGGTGCCCCTTGCTGTGGGCACTTAATTAGAGCTGTCCAGGACTTGCTTTTTGCCCTGGGTAGTGTTTTTTGAGAAGGGAGCACAGCACCCACCACTGCCTTGCAACTGTGGGTGTTCAGTCTTGTTGCAGATTGGGCTCCAGTTCCAGAGCTGTCTTCCCACATGGACGCAAGTCTTTTCATGAGCACCTAGGGAACCCTTGCTTCATGTTTGCAGAGGTTTGCTGAGAGGCACAATAGTGATCTTCCCCTCCCTCTGTCCTTTTCTAATTCTCTTAGCTAAAAATTTCAACCATGGTCTCCACTGAAAACCCACACACTCTGCACACCAATGTCACCTCCCTGTCCCTCAGCTCTGCATATTTCTGCCAGATTCCTCCTGCTGCAATCCTTCAGCATCCAGCTCTGCCTTTCATCTCCCAGCCCTGCCTTCTTACTGGATCCCAGCTTCCTCTCTACTATAACAGTGCTGTTTGCCCAAAGCCTTCATGTTACAGGATGTCCCCTTCCCTGCCCTTCAGCCCAAGGTCACCTTCACCTGCATTTCCATCTGGAGGCTTCATGGACACCCTTCCCTACACTATCCAGTGGCTACCAGGGGAGCATGGGAATTTTCTCTTCTTGATTGGTGTTCTTACTGCTGTCATGGCTCTCAGTCCTGGGATTTGCAATTTAAAGGATATTTCTACTAAGATTTTGTATCCATTACAAGAACTTTTCCCTCAAAGTCATCATCAGGTATGGTAGATGCTTTACAACTTACTGCATTTTACTGTATTGACTGTACCCAGTGATGTACACTGATGTGATGTGTATTTGGGTCTTTGCTTTGGGGGTTTTTTCCCAGTTTTGGGTTTTGGTTTTTTTTTTTTTTTTTGCTCCTTACTCTGTTGTCCTTGAGGCTTGGTGTTTGTTCAGGGGTGGTTTTTTTGTGTTTTTTATTCTTTTTGGTTGGTTGATTGGTTGGGTGAATGAGAACAAGCTCCTGGCCAGGCCTTCCTGATGCTCTGGGGCCTGCAGGGAGCTACCAAGATCTGTGTTTTTCCTGCCTTATCTCCACTGCTCCCTCCTGACAACCAGCATCACCTGCCAGGGTGCTAGAGTCACCTAGGCTAGAGGAAACCCAGCTGAGGTCCAACTCTGCTCAGCTCCTGGACAAGCTTTTCTCTTCCCCAGCCTAAAATATGGCTTGCTTTGCTTTTTCCACAGCATGTGAGCCAGACAGACTGGTTTCAAGAATGGCCAGATTCCTATGTCAAACATATCTATAGCTCAGAGGATAAAAATGCTCAGAGGCACCACAGCAGCTGGGCAATGAGAAACACCAACAACCACAACTCTCGCATCTTAAAAAAGTCCTGCCTTGGGGTGGTGGTTTGTGGTAACAACTGCTCTACCTTGGATGGGAAGAAGATCTACCTCAGACCAGCCATATGTGATAAAGCCAGGCAAAAACAACAGCGTGAGTACAAACACAGCAGTTCATTGTATGGCAGCTCATAAGTGAACACAACATAGCAGAAATCAAAGTATAGGATACCCTTTGGATTACCCAGCCTTCCTTCTGCCATTGCTTATATTCCAATGCAACTCTTGATTTGGAACATTGCATTTTACACTTCTTATTGTTGGGGCATAGTAATTTGCTTGTTTATTTTCCTTTTTTTTCCTAATAATTTTTAAATCTCTGTTTCTGCTGGTTAGGGATTGGTTCCCAGCCTTCTCAGGCCCGTGAGTGAGGGTACTGAGAAAGCTGTGCAGTGCAGGCAGTTCCTGCACTGCCCTGCTGTTCCTGCCCACCTGAGTGTTGGCTTCATTATTGCACTGGCCCAAGAGTAACTCAGGAGGCAAGTCTTGCAGGAAAGAAGTTGCTCATAAACTTTGATGACTGGAAAATAGGCCCCACAGTCACATCACTGGAGCAAGACAATGCAAACAGAGAACATGAGCTGCACACACATTTTTAACAAGACCATTCCAAACAATTGTGATTGCTCAGTAGAGCTAGCACATACTGATTTCTGGATCTGATATACATTTTAGTTAAAGAAAGGTATAACTCAGGTTATACCTGAGGTATAACTCAGGTGCTTACTGAGGCCAGAACAATGCTCTCTAGAAACATATATGACATTCCAAACACTGACAAGAGAAAAACTAAAACTGACCATGATAATAAATGATGAAATTGTGATAAAGTTGTAGTAACATCTTAATAGAAATAATTTTTGAAGGTTATATTTAATAACAAATAAAGGCAATGATCAGTTTGTTTACATTAATTTTTACATTAATTTTTGCTTATGTTTGGAAGTTTTTTGCATAGTTTCTCTCAGTGTAATTTCTGAGCACCAAACCAGAAGTGGCAATCTGCTACCAATGAACCATTGTATCACATGGGATTCATCTACTGGTGTTGTATAGAAAATGTTTCCCTCTATCCTTGCTCCAGGGAAATGCTGTCCAAACTGCAATGGACCACTGCGGCTCCTTTCCTGCCGAGGCCATGGTGGTTACCCAGTTACCAACTTCTGGAGGCATGAAGGCCAATTCATATTTTTCCAGGTTGGTATAAAATTACCTAACATTATGCAAGTTAATTTTAAAGACTGGTATTTTAAGTTTTATTTAGCAAATTTTTTTGTTCCAACAAATAGGGGTTATTGAATATGACAAGGTCAAATGACTGTAAGGAGAAAAAATTTTCACAAGGTCCTAAGTAACCTGATCTAACTCTGAAGTTAGTCCTGCCTGAGCAGGAGGTTGGGTTAGAGGGCCCTTCCAGCCTAAATCAACCTATGCTACTATAATTTTACAGCACAGTGTATTTTTTATTTAGGCTTCTGTGAAAACTTGTTGATTTTGAAGTGTTTTGCCTTAGGTACATAGGAACCAGCAAATCCTCAGAAGTCAGAAATACCATATAATCTCTCTCCTTCTCCAAGGCACTATATATAATCGTGAGAGAATCTTGGAACAGGAAATGGTTGTACCCAAGGGACTGTCTATGGAAATGCCATCTATCTATTATATGTAACTTATATCTGGAACACAGTGTATGCAAGTGTTTAAATAATGGGCACTATTTCTGGAAGCTGTAGTCCTGGTTTAGTAACATAACCACTTTCCTGTTTTCCACTCTTTCACTTATGTGCAGGCTAAATAAAATTAATTCTCTGTGGAAGCTAATGGAAATTAATGTTCAGATAAATATGTCTAAACTGTAAGAAGAATTAAAGTGACTGCAGGGACACTGTAGTCAAGCTGCAGAAGACCTCTGGCTTTAGCTGGGGCTCTGTTGGGGGGACTGTCTTCTACAAATAAATGTGGTGCACTGATTTTATTATTTCAAAGGGTTTCTACCACATCCCACTTTATCTGGGATATGTTTATTATTTGAGCTTATAGTAACTAAATCCTATTAAATACAAAGCATTAAACTAGGCCATAATATGTGATTTTGACCTGTGGTATAAATTCTGTTCCCTTAAGATTAACAAGGTTGCTTCTACCTTTAATATATCATAATTACTTTCTAAAGTCCAAAGGAGCTCACGACCACCCACGTCCAGAAACAAAACTAGAAGCAGAAGCAAGAAGATCAATCCAAAAAGCAAAGACAGCTTTTTCTCCAAGACTAAAAAGAATCCAGGAGACTGAGGTAACTCTTGCTATTGGTCAACGAAATTTTGGTCAAGTGATCTGTGGTTCAAGGCATGGTGGAGACTATCTGGGCTTTGGGTCTGGGTTGGAGCAGGCTTTACATCTCCACATTCTGTATGCCCATTATCAGGCCAAGAAGGACCAGGTCTGTCCTGAGCATCCTGCTCTCCTTAGCGCTGTCATCCACTGCCAGTACCTCCTCTCCAGAGCAAATTTGCACCTGGTGGCAGCAGGAGATTGCATCTACACTGGTAAACAGTGGGGCTGCAGGGCAGGCTAAGTTTCATCACCATTCACATGGAACTTCCTGTGCATTAGTTTCTGCCCATTACCTCTTGTCCTATTTCTTGGCACTACTGAGAAAGGCGAAGGCATCCTCCACCTCTGCTTGTTCCTCTTGAGTTTTGGCAAGGTTAAGAAGGGGAAGGTGCAGATACAGATAACCTGTATCCGGTTTGCCTGGTTTGAAGGCAGAAGAGTGCTTTGAAGGACCTTCTGAAGCATTGATGTTAAAACATCAGCTCTGATGGGTGTGGAAACACTTGTGAAAGCATCTGCAGAGATCCTTGGGACTGCTGCATGACTAATGCAGGGAATCCCAGTGACTTTCATTGCAAAGGCTGTGTTAAACTCAATTGTCATCACCAGTATTCACATGCAGTTTGTCTTTTGATATGTTAAGGGTGGTGCATTCCCCCAGCCTGGTGCTAGGGATAGTAATCCATGCCCTTTCAGCCACAGACAGAAGGGATAATTGCTCTGGGTGGGTACAGATTTCTTAAGAGGATGACATGGAGAAGCAAGGGGATCTGGGAACCCAAGAAGCAGATAAAATGTGCACACAGGAAGTTAAACCCATTTGAATAGAATGTGAATTTAGAAGCTGCAGCTATTTCTACTGGAAATACTCAGGAGAACACTAAAAACCAGAACCTCTTGACACAAGTGCCTGGGAACAAAAGCATAAGAAAAACCAAATGATCTGTCTAATTGTCTAACAAATACAGCAACAATGCTTTTCCTATCACTGATTTAGTTCTGTCTCTATGAACACTGAAATAGTTTCCACCTAGGAAATATGGCTGAGCCATGTGGCTTTCTCTCTTTTATAAGTGAGCCTACTGGTCAGCCTACTTGCTTAGGTCAAGTTTCCTGTAGACATGCCTTCATCTTTCCCTTCCTAAAATGTCTTCCTGAGGCTTTCCCTTTCAATTGTGTGGGATTAGAAACAGATTAATGATGTCACAAATGTCTAACAGTAGAGGCTGTTCTTGGGCTGTTCTGACTCTGTACAGTCAGACTTAGACCATCTCAGGAGTCTGATTTGCCAGTTCATGGCAGGTTTTCCTTGGGAATAACCCTTCATATTCGTGTTTTGCCAAACTAGCTGTGATACAACTAACTCAGGAGTCTGATTTGTCACACATGACCTGTGTCGCTCAATCTGCAAAAACATATTCCAAAAAGATTCAGTTTTAATGTGTTCAGTCTGGAAAAGGTATTCTGAAAAGATTCAGTTTTAATGTGCTCACAAGAAATCAGGGAGGAGAACTTCAGAAAAAGGTATGAGCCCAAAATAGAGCAAGTGATTTATAGAATGGTCTCTCTATGGCATCTATGGCAGGTCTGTAGCTGAAGGTGGGCTGGGTCCTACACCAGATTGTTGGAATTTTTTCTCATGGTGAGTGGAGAACAACTGAAAGGAGATTTGCTGCTCCAGCAGTCTGCAAAACCACTATAATTAAATGGATGAAAAAGCAGAATTATAAAGAAGAAAGACCTGCAAGCACTCATTAGAAATAAGTGTTCTGAAAGGAATTAAAGTTTGCATAATTATAATCCAATAATTGGAGCAATTAAAGAAGTTATGAAATATCCAGAACAGAAGACCCAGAAGAATAATTCTTGTGTGCTGATCCCTACCTGAATGAAATTTCTGTTTGTGGGGTAAAAAAATGTAAAGGCAGGAAAATTTATTAGTTAGAAATAGACTCTAGAAAAGCTGAAGAAGAATATTTTTGTAGTGAAAAGGTCACTTCAAAACAATCAGTATAAAAAATCATACTTAGCTTTTTCAATCTCCATAGGAAAAAAAAAATCTGTGGTGTCAAATGTATTAGCATAATTTCATTTTTAGGTCCTTCTTCAGTATATGCTGGCAGTGGGCCCAAAGGGCTGTGAATGCAAGGTCTAAACAACTCTTTCAGTGTAAAACAGGCTTTGGGCAAAAACTGGTGAAACAAACCCAGAGCCAAGAGCTGGGAGCCTTGTTCAATTTGCCCCTACAGCCCATGGGCACTCCCCCTATGGTGGGGGAGGCTCTGCTATGCTGTCTGCTTTGTTACCTGTATTCACAGAACCACAGAATGGTCAAGGTTAGACGAGACATCCAAGATCATCAAATCCAACCATCACGTTAATTGAGTGCCTTTGTAAGCAGCTCACAGAGGAGAGGTGCTACACCACACCTTGTTTTACTAACCCATGCCTTGCTTTCCCAAGTCTCTGACAGGTGCAATGCCAACACAGGAGCCTTTGCCTTTGCTTCTTTCCAGCCCAGATGCTCACATGCCACCTGCTAATTTCAGGGGACATTTAAGCAAAAGCTCCCAGGAGACAACGCTGAGCAGCTGCTCAGGGCAGCTTCCATACCCAAGGACAACTGGGGAGGATGGGGCCTCCAGAGAGGCACCAACCTGGAGCCGAAGCCCATCCCTCAGGAGGACCCCCAGAGCCGAGTGGTGCAGTGTCCCAGCTGTGCCCAGCACAGCCCCTTCTCCCCAGCAGTGCACCCACCTCAGCACCCAGCATGTCCCGCCCATGGCAAAGGGTGGCCGTGACCCCTTCAGGTCTGACGCGGGCCCTTTGGGAGATGGATCCTGTGGGGTGAAATCCCCGCCGGCCTACAATGGCGGCTGCCTCTCTCTGCCGCCCTACCCCACACCTCAGGGAGGGCCCTGCCCCATGGCGAGTGCGGCACAGCCTCACCGACAGCTCTCGCTGCCTCCAAGGGGAAGCGAAGGAGACAGACGTGGGGGAGGGCACCAAGTCCGTCTCAACTACTGCAACAATGACATGTTTTTTAACCTGTACCCATTATGGTGACTGGGTTCAAATGTCCCTGCTCACCCCTCCTCTGGCAATGGGTCCAATTCTCCACCCCTGTGGCAACACAGACATGAAAGTGCTACCACAACAGGTCTCACTTTAGCTCCTCTTGCAGGCCTCAGAAGGGGCTTTCATACCTGAAGGCTTCTCTTTGTTCCTTTTTATTTAACAATCTTATTTCCCCCCACTGTTTCATGGATCAAATAAAAGCTATCAGCTCCTCTTACAGACTGCCTCGCTGCCAGTCTCGTTTGGTAGCAATTCAACCCTCCTCGATACACCGCTTGTTCAAGCCTGTGGGACTGTGGAAGGTGTAGATGGATGATCTCAAGGACCACAGCTGTCATGTGCAACCTTCTGCACTCTTCCAGCTTCTTCAGGCAGTCCCTCTTCAGACCTAAGTCCCTGCACTGCACCAGCCTTACACTCGTGTTGTATAGAGCTGGATGCACGGCTTCACATGGGATCTCATGAGAATGGAGTAGACGGGGAGAATCCTCCTCCTCCACCTGTGGCCACATTTCTTTTGATGCAGCCCAGGATACATTTGGGCTTCTGAGCTGCGTATGCACACTGCCAGATTGTGTCCAGTACACCAATTGCCCTAAGTCCTTGTCTGCAGGGCTGAACCCAGTTTCATGTATGTATATATTCAAGGTGCCTAGCTGCTTTTTCCAGGCACTTTTCATTTCTTTCATTGCAGACTGTAAAGAACCCTTCAGCATCTGTTCCATACATCATCCCCTTTGCTGTCCACTACCATAAGTTGTATTTCAGAAGGACCCATCAGTTCTCTACATTTGTTTAAAAACTAGGGTGCCAAATGGGAATTTTCTTGCCTGAATTTAGTGGCTCAGACACCTTTGGCAAAGATTCCTTTACGTTTTCCCATAACTGACATCTGCATGGCTTTGCTGCATGACTGGCCTCTGCTGCTCTCTGGACTGGGTTTCAGGGCCCACCAACCTCCCCTGCAGAGGCAGGCACTGGCACACACCCCTGCTGCCACCTCTGCAAGGAAGAGCTGAGGGATGTCATGTACAACCTATGGAGCCACATTGTCTGGGAGGACAGTATTACAAAACAAGTGGCAATAAAAACTTCATAGTACCTCAGAATGGGACGTACCACGTGTTCATCAAAGAGGTTCAGTCTTAGCTTCCCCCCCCCCCCC
>VXBC01000322.1:852801-872501 GCA_013399945.1 Ploceus nigricollis
AGTTGCTAGGGAAACCACTCTCCTGGTGATGGGTGTAGTTCAGAGACATTTACAAGACAAGAATGAATTGTATTTATAGAGTGTTTCAAAATGTTTATTGGAATTTGTGAAACGGGATGCACAGTGATTTAAATGGAAAAAAATCTAAATGTAGATCACACAATAACAGTGTACTATTGTACATGAAGGTCAACTCACCAAACTTATTTTTGTCAGTGAGTTACTCCCACACTAATTCCAAACTTGGCATGTTTTATGATTTTTCAGATCATTAACTCAAAAGAGGAAACTTTGATCAACATTTGTAACAACCTCTAAGACATAAAAAGAGAAATTAATAGGAGCCATGAACACTTGTGCTTCAGGAGGTGAGCTGCAGGATTAGGGACAGGCAAGGCCACCGGGGCTGGTGTCCCATAGCTGGGGTTCCTCAAACCAGTCACACAGGTGAGAAACCACACAGGGTATGGCCCCTGCCATGGCCATCTGACTCTGTCTTATTTGTCTCTCCTCTGAATTCCTTGCCTCTCCACTGCAATGCTGCCAGCATCACCTCTCAGCTGTAGTGCCATTCAGATGTGTGGCTGGGAGCCTCCTTGCTAATTGTTTCCAAACCAAAGTTCTATCAGTTCCCCTTACACTCACCAACCACTTCCTCTATTTTTAGAAACTTCCAGCAAAGGGGATTTGATAACCAATCCTGTTCCATGGCTTCTCTGTTCCAATCCCAGCTGTTAGCGTTTTTTCACTCGTCTGATTTTCTTTCCTGCAAATCAACCATTTCTTCAAGTCTTTTAAGATGGGTAGCATCCAGTCACTAAGTTTCACAGGCTTCCTAAACTAGACTGTACTAGACTAAAGGTCTAGTACAAACAAACCTCCATAAAAGATAATTACTACCAACTTTTCTCCCTTCCTGAGAAGGAAGAGCCTTTTTGTTGGTTTGCCTTTGAGTCTAAATCAAAAGGTTTCAAAAATGAAACCTATTCCAGTGATCTCAGCTCCCCTGAGTAGCTCCCTGCCATAGAAGAGCCATGCCTTCTTGCAGCTTCCATGCTTGTAATCCTGCACAAGCAGTACTGACCCACAGTTTGGGAGGACCCAAAATTCATGCAGCGTTCACACAGCGTTCATCACACCCAGCCTGTTTCCATCAGAAACACATTTCAGGCTCAAGGAGGACAGGTTATTAATTTTTAAAATGGAGAAAATGAAACCTTTATGATTTTTCTAAGGTTAGACACAGAAAGTCTTTCTAGATTTATAACCTGCCAGGGTCATTTCCAAGCTCTTGAAGCAGCTTCGGTGCTGGCAGCAACTCCCTCCACTTCAGGTACATTCAGCACAGTGGGTCAATACAGCACTAAATTTATTTCTGTTTGGCTTGAAATACAAAGATACCAATCCCATCTCTGACCTTCACAAAAATTAATTTTTCAATGTGTTTGGGATATGTGAAAAGAAACATCTATGTATCATTGCTTTAAGCCTCTTTTACCAGTTCTAAGGTACTGTGCCCAGCTGGGCAGTGATAAGAATAGTAGAATCATAGAATGGTTTGTGTTGGAAGGGACCTTAAAGATCATTTAGCTCCAAATCCCGCTGCCATGGGTGAAGACACCTTCCACTAGAGCAGATTACTTAGAGCCGCATCCAGGCCCCCTCTAGGTACTGGAAGGTGCTATAATGTCATCCCAGAGCTTCCTCTCCTCCAGGCTGAACAGCCCCAACTCTCTGAGCCCGTCTTCATAGAAAAGGGGTTTGAGCTCTGTGATCAACTTAGTGGCCTCCTATGGACTAATTCCAGGATGGACAGGTCCATCTTTCCTGTGTTGGGAGCCCCAGACCTGGATGCAGCACTCCACTCTAGGTGGAGTCTCATGAGAGCATAGTAGAGAGGGAGAATCAGAGGTGAAAGAGCACTGGATGCATGATCCTCTGATCCTATATTTAAGAAAATATAATGAATGCTCAGGTTATTCAGATTAACTTCATGAAGAAACACCAATTGATCTGTGAGGATCCACCCATAGGTAACCCTGTGACCTTGTTCTCTCCTGCAGAAAATGGTTTTCTGCAAGGCTCAAGTGCAGTAAAGCATTAGGAAGCCAGCAGAGATGCAAGGAGGTCAGGATATAGATGATTACACAGGCAAAATGGTTTGTTCTGGCTTATTGCTGTTTCTGATGGCCGTAGCTACTGCCAAAGCTAACACAAATCTCCATACATGGCATGGATGATGATATTACATTCCTGAGGTCTTAGCTCTGAAAGCACTGGCCTAAGTATCTAAGGGCTAATTCTTTGTGAGCAATCTCTTTGCTTGCGCCGAAGCAAGTATTTTTATATATAAGGGCTCTTTGAGGCCCTCAGAGCACTACAATGTTCCTCAGAATCCTACACTAGCCAGGCTGTATCTTACAGAAACCTAACTTTGATGTTTGGAAGATTTTGACTCATGCAGCATTTAAAGGTGAAATAGACATATAATGATAAGGAACTACCTAAATAGTACAAGGCAGCAGCTGCACACCTGAATTTATTAGTGTATTTATCCTGAGAACATCAAATTGAGGAAGGGTAATGTTTTTGTATCAGCCACAGCAAAGGGGAAATGAGAAAGCAGAACAGGGATTTGATCCACGTCTCTCCAGCCCTGGGAACATACACTGTGTTTCTTCTGGCCTTCCTCTCCCCAGGACCTCTACCTTTGCATGTGAAAAAAAATGCAGGTCAGACTGAGCAAAGACATATTTTCCTTTTCAACTCCTTGTACAAAGCTCCTGCCCCCGGGAAGACTGGCAAGGCTATGGACTATTTTCTACAATATGGTCCTAAATGCATTCTCTATATTTTTAAATGAAACAAGGTTGTCAAACTTCTGGTGGTAGAAAGGACTCCAGCAGAGGGAGCTTTAGGGGATACATCTCCATTCACTGTAGAAAGCTTTTCTTTCCTTGTGGTCTTCGGGATATTTAGTAATCTGTGTGTCTGGTATTCCTGGCAATTTTGCTCTGCTTTCCCTCAGGGTAGTAATTTGGGGCTTTTTAATAACTATGGTCAAGGAGTCAGTGATTTACTTAATTGCAAGCAATATGTAGAAGTGACCCCTGTGATGGATCTCAGCAGGGATATGGCCAGGAAAAGGCACTGTACTGAATCAGGATCAGTCAGCATAGATTGCACGAGTCAGGTTCAACTGCTTCAGTTGTTTAGATGTTTAGGTGCTTTCAGGTGTTTAGATGTGCAATTCCAATTGCTATTCATGCTCTGCTTGGATTACTGATTGCATCTATTTTACTCTGACACCAGCTGACTTCCTTAATTTTTCTTTTTAAATGAACTGCATCATTTTCCCATCCTCCTCTGACTCTTCTGGGTCCCCGTGCCACGTAAATCCTCTTCCTCCCTGAGCTGCTGCAGTCCCCAGGCACCAAGGGGTTTTTGTCTTTCACAAGGTGAACTTCCCCAACATTGTTCATCTCCTGAAGCAAGGAGGACTCACCATCAATGCAGGGGAAACAGGTTAGGGAACACTTAAACAAACCCAACATATCTAAGTCCATGGGCCTTGATGGGATGCACCTATGAGCACAGAGGAAGCTGGCAGGTGTTATTGTGAGGTCACTTAATAATCATTGAAAAGTCATGGTGATTGGGAGAGTCTGAAGACTGGAAGAAAGCAATGTAACTTTTGTCTTCAAGGAGAACAAGGAGGATCTGGGAAACTACACACTGCCCAGCTACACCTTGAAATGTGCAAAGGTAATGAAAAAAATCCTCTTCATAATTTTGCAAACACATGGAAGACTAAAAAGTGATTAAGGCCAGTCAGCATGGATTTATGAAAGGGAAATTGTGTTTAACCAACCTCAGAGCAGTCTACAGTGAGAGGACTGGCTTGGTGGATCCTCATCCACCAAGAAAGCAGTGGATCATTTTTATCTTGTTGTTAGCCTGCCTTTCAGCACAGTCTTCCAAAACATCCTCAGAGACAAGCTGATGAAGTATGGGATTGTTAAGTGGACAGTGAGGTGGACTGAAACCTCTGCTATTTTGTGATTCTGGTAACACTTAGGATCAGCCATAGCTCTTCTCATACCAGAGAGCTACAGTCTCCAGATGTTTCTGTTTGAATTAGCCATGTGCAGTGTGGCATATCCAGAAAGTTATCTGAAATGTGGCATATGAAAGACACCCTGGGGCAGCAGGACACAAATGTGGCATACGAAAGACACCCTGGGGCAGCCTTCATGGCCCTGAAGACAGCAGCATCAGCAATGTCATTGCCACAAGCATGCTTTGCTCTCCTTGTTGGATCGTTTGATTTCTGTGAGCAATGTGAGATGATCTTTGTGATGCTATAAATAAAACCTGAAAATAGATGTTGTACAACAGGATTTCTTCCCATGCAGATACCAGAAATGTGTCTCTTTCCCCCACTGCCTACTTTCATCATCAGAACTTGGTGCAACTGAATCTTTGGTCCATCTGTCAAATTTATTTCAAAATTGGTCAGCAAGTTCAAAAGCTTTTGGTGGAATCTGTCAGGCATGACAAGATGATTGCTTAACATTAATTTTGTTAGAGAACTGTATAAAAGGCTCTACAGAGGCATCTGGACAGGCTGAATTGATGGCCCAAGGCCAATTGTCTGAGGCTCAACAAGGCCAAGTGCTGGGTCCTGCACTGGGGTCACAACCACCCCATGCAGAGCTACAAGCTGGGGACAGAGTGGCTTATTCTGTTGGGTCTTTTGGAGAACTTTAACTTAGGCTTACTGTAAACATGGGGTAACCTTTTCTCTGTTCAGGTGCCATAAGCTTAAACTTGTTTTTGGTTACAATTTTTCTATAGTAAACCATTTTCAAGCTTGATGAGAAGATGAACTGCAATTTTAGGACGAGATGATCAGGAATGCTGCTGTGCTGAAGCTCAGTGATCACCAGTTGATAACAGTGTGCCTCATTGTTATTTTTTAAAACTCCTGTGGACATTAGTAATGACATGCCGACAATACACTATATGATTATGGTTTCATAAAAGACTCTGAGTCCTTGAAGAAGAAAGAAGAAAAACTTGATTCACTGTGTTGCACACACCCAGACAAATATTCATCTTATCATCAGACTACTTTTCATGGTAGTTTTTCAGGTTCTACAGACTTTGATGGGTTTTTACGTGAAATGTTTAAAAAGGCACACTGTTTAAAGAGGGAGTAGGTTTCAAACAAAATTGCTGGCAACTGTGTTAGCCCCCGACAGTCTTCCCCCTCTATTACCACTGGGAAATGTGGCTGACTTTAATATCTGTAAGTTTATTTTTCTCAGACTTTACTTTCCAGATCACAGTCTAGACACCATACTCAAGGCAAGTGTAAGGGTACTCAGTATTTTCTTTCTCAATATTTTTATGATTAAATTTACAGGGAGAACAGATCTAACCCACTATATTCATGTTTGTCATTTAAGGCAGATGCCAAATAATCCAAGAGAAATTGAAGACCCTTGCATTGATTCAAAGTACAGAAGTTGTGATAAGTACTCTGAACCTCAAAGGTCTTCTTGAAGTTTGTATAATAGGAGTAATATTTTCTTTGGGTCTCCCCTCCACCCCCCCAAAAAAAATCAGTGAGGTGTGGGAATGCCATACCCATTTGGATAAATCAGCTAGTAAAAAACCCCTAAAGCCCCTGATATATATACTCTTAATGAAAACTGGTTGTAACTGATTATTACTTTCATACACATCTGTCAATTTTCCTTTATATGAAGACATTTGTGTATTTTACTCTACACTAAGACACTGAATCCTATTCCCCAACCCTGAGATGCCTGCTCCTCAAGCTGTCTTGAAAGCAAAAGTCAGCTCTTTGTGTGAACACTGAGTCAGGAGGCAACAGAAAATGGGTTCTAAGGAAAAAGGAGAAAAAAAAATTTGTACCTTTTTTCCCTTGAAATATGCAACTGAGAGCTAATAAAACTTAATGCCCCTATAAAATATCTTAACTGGCCACCCCAGGTTAATAAACTCTGAAGTGTGAAGTACTAGACCTAAACCAAATTTCTTAGTGTAGATAGAAAGGAGCTGCCTGAATGCTCCTTGCAGTAAGAAACCCCTACCGTATCCTCTTAAAAATACGAGAAAGGATTGCTCCTTTTTGCTCCCCAAAGACAGCAGGTGATGCAACATCTGGTGGAGATACACATCTTCAGCTCGTGGGTTCACCTCTCTGCTCTCACCAAGGCACCCATGTTTACCAGTTTTACAGGGGTTCTGGGGAGATATGTTATTCCTTATTAAAGCTGTTCTATAATAAATATTATACTGTTCTATAATAAATAGATACTGCAGGGCAGGATGTCCAAAACCCCCAAAAGTATGTCTGCTTGGCCCTGGCTGGGGCCACCAACCTTGCCCCAGCAAACTTAGACTGAACAGAAATGGTCAGAGCAGGGCAGGGACTGAAATGATGACCCCTGCTTTGCGAATGTACACTCTCCAAGTGGCACTTCTTTTCAGTGCATCATCCTTCATCAGATAACTTTTCTATTGGCTGCCTCAGATCTCATTTGGAAGCCATGATTCTGTGATTCAGATAACTAAAATTCCTTCTAAGAACTGGCCTTTCTGTTTATTCCCATTCAGTTGTGTTATTGTGAATGTCTTCCTAGTGCAAACATAGGAGATGAAGGCTTGCCAGACTAAATGTAATGTGTACTGATTGCTTGGTCCATTTCCTTTATTTTTCCCGGAATGTTCTCAAACTTTAAGTCGCAGGGGAAAATAAATGTACTTAGTTTATGAAGTACAAAGGAAAGCTTCACACTGTGGAAGGCCACCTCATGGCACAACAGCAACAGTGCCCACCGCCCAGGGAAACACAGGAAGCTGCATCCCAAAGCTCTTGTTTACTACTAAGCTGCAGTGACCTGCAGGGGCAGCGCTACTTCAGGAAGAAAATAAAATTTAAAAAGAGTTAAAAATCAAGCTGGCAAATTCCTTTGCTGAAAAAAAAAAAGTCTGCAAACTAAATCTGGCAGAAGATTTGCTTTAGCAACTTCAGCAATCTCTTACCCTCATGGAAGTAGAATTAATTAAAGGAAGTTTACTTAGTGTGTAAATTTAGTATGGAAATGTAGGGGTCACAGTGCTTGTATGTAAGGGGAAATTAATTCCATCAGAAATAAAATGTGTGGAAAAAATGTCTACTCATCTTGGCCTTTCACATTAAAGAAGTATTTAATTTGGCAAGATTTAATAGTCTTAGTTTCCTTACCTCTGCATCATATCCAGCTGTTCCTCATAGAGCATTCTGAGGCTAAATTATTAAACATCCTACAAGTATCTTCAAAAGATGTCCAAAAACTTGCAGTTGCCAAGGAAGGATGCCAATCCCCAAAGATGCAGGAATGTTGTCTTCAGAAGCAGTCATGCCCCATGATTTTTTTTTCTACTCATACTCTGAACATGTGTTCCATAGAGTCACTCTATACTGTAAAGTTGACACGTGTCTTTTACTGCCTTGAATGATAGGTACACACCAGCACGGTGCACCTTTCAAATGGGCTACGCTACCAGAGCTGAAAGCAGTTCTAGCTAAAAGAGAATGCCACTTTTATATATCCTCAGAAAGTCTGTTCAGTAACAGTCTGAAAGAGAAACAATTTCTCTTCCCAATCCTTTGTTTCAGTCAGTTTTAGATAGGATTTCTGGCTCTAACAGTTATTTTAAGGACTCAGGAACTAGACTTTGAACAGGCCAGAGGCAAGGCAAAGGTGTTAACTGTTCCTTTCAAGCAAACAATTATGCAAATCATTTTAATAAGTAAGCTGCTAGTCTTAGCATAAAGGACAAAGCTTGAATCCAGACTGAGCAACAATCAAATGGAAATCTTTGATTTCTCTACAGGTGTTAGTAATACTAAGTAGCATAGGTATCAGTAATTTCTGAAATCCAAATTTCACAAATGTACAGCAGCTTTTGGTTTTTCTCATATTGGACCGTAGAAAAAATGGTCACGCACCTCAGTACTTCAGCCATTTTAAAGCCAACAAAAGTTTCCAAATACCCTGGCACACATTCCAAGGGAATTCTTTTGAATTAAAAAAAAACCCAAACAAAACAGACTCTATTGTTCTCTTCCATTAAAGAACCTCAGGTAAACACCACATGTTTTTTATATCCTGACCAGCTTGGCTCAGGGCTATCGAGTGACTCAGGAGCTGAACTAGCAGCTGGACAATGTCTACTTGCTGGCCTCCTGCTCAGAGCACTGAATTACAGAGTCTCTTTACACAGAAGGTTTAACTGATGCTAATCTCCAATCAGACTGAGGCAAATCAGTTTAACATTTGATCACCCGAGCATCTTCTCTACACAAAACTGTGCACCCTGCTGTCTTTAATTCAAAGCATACAAGAGATCTACAGCTCCAAGAATGATGTTTCTGTCACCTTTTGTAGTCCCCTTCGTTTTTTTAAGTTAACTTGTCTCAACTCCTTCAGTAAACTCTTGGGAAAAAGGACTGTATGGGCGCACACCTTATTCTTTTAGTCAAGTTACTAATACAATTAGTAAAGGACAATTTCACAGCAGTAAACTAAGTTATACCAACTAATGTCATTATATGATAATAACAAGGACAACAAAACTAAATTATAAAAACATAGAGCCACTAATTAGTAATTAGAGCCCTAGACTACTGAAAAACACTGTACAGAATGAAGGAAAAGCAATTAGTCACCAATTCTTTGCTGAAGCAGGTGCTATTTTAATAGCTGCACATGAATAAACAGTATCTGCTCATTAACCATTTCAAAATACAAAACTAGCTTGACTCTTAAATCGCTTAATGCAAGCATATTCATCACATCTCAGTCTCATAGATAGAAGGCTCACATAATTTTCTTGGTGAAGGAATATTTCATATAATCTCAAAATAATCATTGCTTGAGACTTCTGTTGAATCAACATCTCTATTTGTAACTAGCTATCTTTTCCTTACGCCCAGACTAATACATGGCCAAAGCAAGGAAAAACAAAAGGTCAGAAGAAGTAACTAAGTCTTGGTATGAAAAGAGCTCTGAGTTAAAAGGCTCCTCTATTACATCCAACTTGCTTACTGGACAAGACTGTACCTAAACTAATAATCACTATCAACATCTGACTCTTTGTGGCGAAACTTTGACACTTCTCAGCAGGCAGAATCAGACCTGTACCTCTCACCCTCAACAAAAAGTGTAGGGAATTTTCTGTTTTTTCTGTTTACAAACTTTGCAGTATTTCAAAACATGAAGCTGATATTCTAAGCAGTTGCTTTTCCTTTGAGCAATGAGAACACAATAGACTCCTTATTAAACATTCTGTTTATGAAGTGATAAGTGAAACTGCAGTCTAAGGACGCAGACCAAAGTCTTGCAGGCAGAGCCTTATTACAGTAGCTAGAAACATCATCAACTTTCAGATATATATATCCTTACTGAGAACTCATGTACCTGAAAACTTCTCTACTTTTCTCAGATAATCTGTAAGTAGTGTAATAAACAGTCATTAAGGGGTTAATTCCACCTGTCAATCTTGCCTGGCATGTAGTTTATGCATGGTAGCTCATAACTCATCACCATTAACTGTATGAAAATAAGAATTTCTTGGGAAAATAAGAAATTGCAAGGGATTGCATGTTCAAAATCATAATTTATTGATGTATTTTTTTAACCATGTAGCTCCTTGCAAAGATACAGTTTATAAATTATAGAACAAGTATAGTTCTTTCCACAGCTTTCACATTTTAGTCCTCAAGTCCAGGTCAGTGTTGAAACAAGATGGTCAAAGGTAAATTATGCGAAATGGCTTTAAAAGAACAACACTAAAACGCTTCAATTCTTCCATGATCCAAGATACACATATAACAAGCAGCATTACAATGTCTGCACTACACCCCCAAGCGATATATGCAGGAGAAGCAGCGTACAGTACCTGTACCAGACCTCAAGGAACACCTCATGATTAGCAGTACACAGCACCTGAACATCTACAGCAGCCTCAAAATTTATTTAGTAAAACAAATGCTGAAAGGGTTTACAGCATGTGTGGCAAGGTTAGATGATGGGTTGTAGCACATTATAATCATGTCCAAATGAACCCTGCTTACCTGTGTATTCACATCAGGCCAGTGCACAAGCAGTACACACCACCATTTCAGCCCTGCACTGTGACACTCCCCAAGCAGGGCCACATACCTGCAAACTCATCCTACAGTACAACTCACTGCCTGTATCCCTCTCCCCTCCACGCACATCCTGTGGAGAAGGCAGGCTCCACTGAACTTCTACCAAGATCAAATTACACTGATGACCAACTGACACCACTGCATTGGTGGGGATGTACCTCTGCAGTTATATTTTATATTTCGTGCTTGCTCGCCATTGACAGTTTTTCTTTAAGGTTGATGTCAACAAAATGCCAGATCTTAAAGGCAAACAAAATAAGTTCAATTTAAAGAAAACATTTATTTGAAGTTCTTTTAAGTCACAGAGTTTAACAGATGACAACTTTCTCCTTTTTCACATTTCAAGTCTTCAGCAGAGACCATACACACTGTCCCATGGACAGTGAGATTTTCCTATTGATTCCTTTTGGACGAATCGGTGTCTAGGCAAATGAATATTCACATTTTAAACAAACTGATTAAAATTTTTTTTTTAAAAAACCCAACAAACAAAACAAAACTTTGTTATCAAATTCTTATCACAGATAAAAGGTGTTTAACACTCATAAGCTTCTCAAAACAAAAATCAAAACAAAATCTCAAAACAAAATCCCAGCCATTCACAATCAAATAGAACATACTGCCTTCAAGAAATTTCCCAGAATTTTAAAATGCTCCAAATATATACACATTTATAACTTAAGTGCTTATTAGCTACAACCTTTTACTCATGCAAAAGTTGTCAGAGGAGAAGGTGTTTCTTAGAGCGGCTTTTCTGAATATGCAGTAAAACTCTTCACTCGTGCAAAGAACAAAGGGGTGTACATTTTGTCAATGTCAAAAGTAGTAACAGCTGTCTCACCAGTTGATCTGCAAAGAGCATTGTAAAAGTTAAATTAGACACAAGTTGCTGTATGAGTCCCTCATGCAATCACGTTCCATAGTACAGTGTGTGCATCAAACTACAGTTGGAATAAAGTGTCTTTTGTAATGTCTTGTTCTGAAAGCATTTGACTTTTAGCTGAGTAACACTATACAGAATCCACTTCTACATTCATACCTAAGAAACCACTTTCCCTTTCCACTCTTATTATGAGCTCCAAGACCTGAGCAGTACAGCAACTTCACGATGAAAAGAATATCTGCAATATAAATTAGGTATGACAACATTTAGCTCTTACAAAAGCAATTTTTCTGTTTATGGAAGTTACCTATACTCCCAACTCCCAGGTAGTTTATTTCCTGAATTTTATATTCTCACAGCTCAATAGCTGCGCTATGTTCCTATAAAAACACTGAATATTAAGAACACTGGAAGACAAGGACTAAATCCACCCTAACTGCCAACATCAAATCTGGAAAGCCAGCTTGCCAGTAATGTGAAGTGTCAGGTGCAAGAACAGTGGTCATGGCTCCTGCCTGGTAAGTGACCAGAACAGCTGGTCACATGCCCCTATACTGCACTGCTGAATTACATAGTTAGTAACATTAGAGTTCTCACATGAAAAGTACAGACATCTTTAGTCTGCACATCTTAGATGTGGAAAAGATATATATCTTAATGAATACACACTTTCCACACCCCCTCACTAACACCACATTAAGTCATTCAACCCTGATTCAGTTCTGAAATCAAACACTATGCATAAATCCTTTAAAAAGCTAAAAAACTATAGTTATACTACTTAGGAAACTTCCTATTATCATTAAAACAGGTTACTAAAATCTTGGGATTTCTTTACGTAAAAGTTCGTTATGTATTTCAAATCAGGACCAGTTACTGTTTTCATTACATTTTGTTAAAGCCACCTAAGTCTCAAACTCTTTACATTTTCTGTACTTAGTACTGGACAAATTAACATCACCTTTAATTCTACAGTTTAGTATCTTTCTTTGGTCTTGCTCTCCATTTACTCACCTGCAGGTGATGTGACAAGAATGATGTATCCACACAAGTTTGTTGAACCTCTGGCGCCCACTGGAGCACAACTGTAGTCCTACATGGAAACTGTGATCTGTTTCTTGAGCAGGCACTCGGCGGAAATACCTGTATTTGTGGTAATCAACTGGTTTCTGTACAGAGAAATAAGAAATTTCATGACCTACAAAGAACACATTGTGCAACTATTTATCTTAAGTAACTGTGAGACCAGGTTGGTAAAACTCTCATACTTAAAAACAAGTACAACTGTTCCTTCAAAATACAAAAATGTATATGTTAATGATAGAATTAGTTTTCACAGAAAGCAAAAGAAGCATGCAAGACACCACCCAACTGTGCATAGTCACTGTAACACTTCTTACTTCACAAGTTTCTCTTGACTAGCACTTTAGTAATCAGAAGAATTTGTAAATAAGTTGATCAAATCATTCAGAGTTCAATTAACAAATACTGCTTATCTAGTTTTACTAAATGTTGTGGAACATAACTGCACACAGTCAAATCTGTTCTCAGAAAATGACCTGTTTGTCCTTCTTTCCCATTAACAATGTTGACACCTTATAGCACCATAAACGATAACTAAGCCTAAGGGGGAGAACAACTGTTTAAATTTGAACCAGGTATTTATTTCCCTTAATAAATTATTACAGATTTGGGGACAAATATAAGTGACACCACCATGCTTATTTACTTATATTTTATTTTTAAACCGTTTAAAAATTAAATTAATTTTTTAATCTTTTGGTGTAAGGCAAACATTTGGATCCCTTAAAACACTCAGTCTGAATAAAATCTTGTTAATCTATTTCTCCTCTATTCTATTTTTCTACCTACCTCTTCCTTTTTCTTCATTATTACAGCAAATACTTTGGTTTGATTGTCTGTTTCCTGGGAAAGGCGATAATGGCCAAGCAAGATTGCATCCGTTCTGGAAGGTTAAAAAGGAGGATAATGTCAAGGACATAAAAATATTCTGTGTCTCAAAAGTGTGATGTTCTTATAATACAAGTATCAGCAATGAAACAAAGACTGACTACATAGCATAATGATACAAACTATTTCTTATTTCCCTTCAGTAAAGCCTAATCAATGATATTAAATGGTGAAAACATTTTGGAAACTTGCTTCTAATTTTCCCAAACAGGACAGTAAACGTAAGTTAGTTGGTTCTACCTAGCCTACTGCTAAATATTTACAGATTTCTGGTGAACAGCTCAAACCTGTTTTGAAGTTGCAAACGATTTTCTATGTTTTTATGTCCAAACATAAAAAGTATTAATTGCAACATATCCCACTGAAATCTTCACTTTCCTTCAGTTAAGGAAGTGAGATACTATTTCGTGAGTAACAATCTTTGCATAAAGATCAAAATTTTTTGTAGTTCTTAGGAGAGAATTATACACATCTATAACACAATATAAATAACATTGTTTTGCTAAGAGAGGATATAGAATCTGAGACAAAAGTAAATAGAAATTGCTAGGTAAAAGCAAAATGAAAACTTTAGAGCCAAATACTTTATTTCAATAACCTTGTGTTTTTAGTCCGTAAGCGAGGAACTATAGATTGAGGATCTTCAGGAGTTGTTAGCATCATAACTTGACCATCTGGAAAGAATCTCAAATACCTGCAAAAACATAATTACACAATGCAAACCTAGAAAATATATCCTTTTCCTGTTTTTTTTTCCTGTTTGTTTGCTTTTAAAATCACAGGATGTTACCCAGAAGGATTTAGAACTTAATTGGTAGTAGCATTTGAAAACACATTTCTTCACACATAACAGAAAAAAAAAGAGATCAGAAATCAGAAGAGAGTTATGAATATTGAATGAGTGAGTTATGATGAATTATGAAGCTTTGTCACCTCTACCAAAGCAAGGTGGCTACTCTGGGATCAAAACTGAGCTCAAGTTTCTCCATTCCTATCCACTGAGACCAATGCAACAAAATCTCAATTACACTATCAGTACAGAATTAGTAATGGCATATGGACTTTTTCAGGTTCTGGAACCTGATTGATTTTTACAGTACTCAAGTACTGTGCTAATGTTTGAGACTACAGCAACAGCCATCAGGTTCAATGGCTTCTATGAACAGTTTCCAGCCTCAGAAGAGACAGCAGAATGAAACAATAAATGCTGGGAGCAGCAAGATGAACAACGGCAAAAAAACAGGCTGAGGAAACAAATGACAAGACATTTACAGCAAGATGAGAAAGCCCAGCCTCTTGATTTTTACAACTGATTACACATATGCTAAATGACTGATCTTGTATAATCACATGTATTCCCTTTGCTGAATTGTGTCATGTGTTGTATCAGACATGTAAAGCAAAAGTCATTTAGGGAAAGAAATCTGTAGGTAAGTATTGTTATAAGCCTTCAAGCTTTTGCCACGTGACATGGTTTAAGTGAGGATGAAACATGTTTCTAAGCTCATTTCTAATTATCATAGAATTCTATTATTAGATCTATTATTAGATTCTATTTCTAAAACCTATTCTCAAAAAATATACATTGCTTTACCCACTGTAGCAGTCCCATTCAGTTTTACAGAATGATTATTGTCTGTGATAGCCAGGGGTGGATTTAAAGAACTTAAGAGAGAGAAACATTTCACTCACTCATTGCACTACAGCTCTACCTGTAATATTCCACTTGGTGCCATGCTCTATAGAAACCATCAAGAGACTGTTCTCCTTGACGTATGTATTTTGTCTTGCTGACATATACACCTACAGAAAAGGAAGATACATGAACAAAAACTAAGAACATGAAATATTTATGATGAAAAAGCCAATAATCTAAAACTTTTGAGTATGGTTTTGTTACTTAAATACATGAAGTTTTTATTTTCATCCCTTGCACCTTTCCCTTCTCTTTGCAGATATTCTACAAATTGAAATGCACAAACAAATTCAGATTAGGTCTAACAACATCACAAACATCAAACCCACCTGACTGTTCCTGTCACACAGTTACAACTATTTCCAAAAGTACAGCTTACCATCAAATCGAACGCGAGGCCTTTCCAAAAACATGTCCCTCCAAGATGCATATGGAACAAGTTTATTGCAGCTCCTGCCCCATATTTTCAAACAGACTTGATGCCAAATTTCAGGATCTCTAGTGAAAACAAGAAAAAAGCAAACCCCATAACTTCCCTACAAACCCTGTTTAGCTTTTATATATCAGAGTAACACTCTCTTACTTAGTTTGGATGCAACTAAAAAAAACTTTCTGTAACAAAAATAGTTCAAAATTTAAAACCTCTGACTAATTTACTTAATCCTGGAATGTTTGAAAGCCTTTTCCTCTTCCCAGTGAAACTGAAGAACAGAGTGTCATTTTCATCCAAGTACAGAACCACAACACTGCAGCACCCTGGCACTTCTCTGTGTGGCTAGATGAGCATGACAACAGACCATATTTTGGAGACCTGAAACACTAATTTGCAAACAAGGCAGAGCAAGTAGTACTTTCTGCTAGATTTTTATTACAGTAAAGTCATCTATCTCACATACCATTTAGTAGTGTATTCAGAAACTGATTAGCACTGTGAGGCGCTTAACATGAAAATGTCCATGGGAAGGAAAAGCAGGACATACTAGTGCAAAAAGGGAAGTTTCACTCTAGATAAATTATCTACAATACCTGGCACAAATGTAAAATCCTCGACAAACAAGAGATAATTGCTCCAATGATCTTAGATCCAAATCACTTGAAACCACCCATCGAAAAATGTACATTAGTACTTCCATAGGCAACGCTAAAAAGGGAAAAGAAATCCTTGTTAGATGCAACCTGTAAATCAACAGGCTATTTATAATTCCAGGTTTGGCTTTTGACTTTCCATTAAAAAATCTTACTTTCCACATTGTAGCCCAATGCCACAGAACAAAAAAAAAATTAACTTAAAAGGTCACTATAGATTAGATGCAATGTCCATAAAGGATCTTTTTGATCCTTTTCAGCCTACCAACTTCTGAATCCAATGTGATTTTTTAGAAGTTTTCTTTATGCTATAAAAAAGTCAGTAAAAAAGACAGGACTGGCTGGAAAGACCAACATTGCTGCTCAAAAGACACATCTCCTGAGATCATTTTAGAGTAATGTCTGCAACATCTTGTCTTTACTGGTAAAAAAAAAAAATACATTTTCTGAACTGTACAATGCACCAGTTATTAAAATAAAATAATGTTTAAAATCCTGTGTTCTTCATGTTTTGATTTGCTTCACTTACTTTATTTTCTTTCCTTGACCAGAACAAAGGAGATCAGGCCAAGATTTCAAAGTGCAACTGATAATTTAGGATGCAGAACAAAGGCATCTGTTTTTAAGAGAGATCATAGCTCATATACACTTTCTACAATTTAGATCTCATAAGGAAGTCTCAGGATAACTGTCCTAGAACTGAAGCACTGAAAGTCATTAACCTTCAAAAGACTTTCTAGCTTTATTATATAGTTTTTCTGACCCTGAAAACACACTTGTTGCAAAAATCTCATACAGAATCAGATAAAATCAAGAAATACAAAGATGCTTAGTCTACAAAACAATTGTCTCTTACTCACACTTAAATATTGTAGTAATAATTGTATTTGCAAACCAAACCAAAAGAACTAGAAGGAAAACTGGAATACAGCAAGTCCATTCCAAGAAGTTGCTACTTTTAAGTATGCCTCTGATCCTGAAAATTCCACTCAGAAATACTACATGGAAAAAGCTTGTGTGATAAAGACAAGATCTTGTATGAGAACGAGATTTTTTTACCGAGTTGATAATTTTTTCTCCTTTGTATCTAACTAAAGAAGTAAGTAAAGAGATAATGTATGCACTTCTTCAAAGGTGGCTTTCGAATGAAGGACACAAATGTTTTGTCTGAATGAAGTGAAACATCTACACAAATTCTGCCTCTCAACTCTTACAGCTTATCTTAACTCTTACCTGAGATGTGGGTCTGGCTGACATAAACTTCAGGCTGACAAAGTTTGACTGAAGATTCCTGAAGAGTTAACTGCTGCTGGAAATCCGTCAGGAGATCTGCCATTTTGTCATCCTCTTTGCTATCTTCGACACTAGAAAAGGGGCAATGCCAACACTGTAATACTGGACAAAACATACCAACAGATGTCCTCATCTTGGCATCAATCCACTGGCATACTCCCATTCAATAGAGTTGTTTCCTGTACATTTTTAAAGCAATCACATTTCATCATACAATAAAACAACTACTGAAATATGATCAAGGTCACTAACACATTGCTGGAATGCCTCTGAGAGTAACAACTGGGGCTTTTTCATTAAATTCCCATCCCAGTTTTTTATTTTGTATTTGATTTTTTTATTGAAGTTACTGAAGAATTTCTTGACCTCATGAAAAGAAAAATCTCATCTTTTACTTTGTCTAAGATATGGCATATGCAGGAAGTAAAGTGTTGTTAATGAAAGTTGTATTTTGTAATCCTTCTCATCATGTATGATATTGGAAACAATTAAAGATTATTTTTCACGCTTGTGTTATTCACTAAAGAGTGATCCTTGGTGGGTCTGTTCAACAGTAATTAAGGAAAACTACTTTTGTACCTATTATGTAAATAGGCAGAAATAATACATTTCAGGAGCCAGGACAAGATAGCAGAACAGAAACAACAAGCTTGCTACTCATCAGTAAATTTGAAGGATTACTAAGTGATAAAAGAACATTACCACATTAATAAAAGAAATCTAAATTTAAGTTGTATATCATAATATGATCTTTTAATAGCTGCCTGCTTGCTTGCCCCAAATAACCAGAAATGACACAAAACTCATTGAGCACATCACAGACCATTTTTTTTCCCCTAACTTGGTATACAGGCCAATTAAGAAATCTTACAGTCACTTTTTAATACTGTCCAATTCTACTCTAAACAAGCTAATAGAATAAGTTGAGAATATAAGCAAGGAATTAGTAGACCAATCAATGGGTTTTGAAGCATCATAGAGAAGACAATTATGTTTGGGCCTGTCCTAACTAAGACTACATTAAGACATTGCACTGAACATATCTTCCTTTATTTTGATGAGTATGATGGTCAGTCCCAGTACCTACAGGCCACACTGCAAACTGTTTTTTCAATTCTAATTGTGTAATTTATTTTTTCTCATCAAGACTGTATGGGACACCTACAACAGTAATTCAGAAAGCGCAAACTAAAATCTCTCCCCAAAAATACATCTCTACTTTTAGAGATATAATACTGCTTTTAAACAGTAGAGTAACAATTGAGACTACTGGTTATTTTTTCCTCACTGCCACAAAGTGCTGGGAACAGTACAGCAACATTTAAAAAAACAAATAAAAATCCACAGAATTGTAGAATCATTTAGGTTGGAAAAGACCTCTAAGATCACCAAGCCCAACCATTCACGTGGCACTAAACCATGTCCCTAACTGCCACATGTACACATCTTTTAAATACCTCCAGGCATGGTGACTCAACCTCTTCCCTGGGCACCCTGTTCAAGTGCTTGAGAACCCTTTCTGTGAAGACTTTTTCCTAATAATCACTCCAAAGCGCACCCTGAGGCCATTTCTTCTTGTCCTGTTGCTTGTTATTTGGGAGAAGAGACCAACACCTACCTCAATACAAACTCCTTTCAAGTGGTTGTAANTTGGAAAAGACCTCTAAGATCACCAAGCCCAACCATTCACGTGGCACTAAACCATGTCCCTAACTGCCACATGTACACATCTTTTAAATACCTCCAGGCATGGTGACTCAACCTCTTCCCTGGGCACCCTGTTCAAGTGCTTGAGAACCCTTTCTGTGAAGACTTTTTCCTAATAATCACTCCAAAGCGCACCCTGAGGCCATTTCTTCTTGTCCTGTTGCTTGTTATTTGAGAGAAGAGACCAACACCTACCTCAATACAAACTCCTTTCAAGTGGTTGTAACAAACAGTAAGATCTCCCCTGAGCCTCCTTTTCTACAGGCTTAACACGCCCAGCTCCCTCAGCTGCTCCTCACAGAACTTGTACTCCAGACCTTCACCAGCTCCACTGCCCTTCCCTGGAGTCACTTCAGCCTCTCTTTCTCATAGTGAAGGGCCCAGAACTGGACCCAGCACTGGAGGTGTGACCTCAGCACTGCCCTGGTCCTGCTGGTCACACTATTGCTGATACAGGCCAGGATGCCACTGGCCTTCTTGGCCACATGGGCACACATTGGCTCATGTTCAGCAAACTATCAACCAGGCCCCCACAGTCTTTTTCCAACAGGCAGGTTTCCAGCCACTCTGCCCGCAGCTTGTAGCTCTGCATAGGGTTGTTGTGACCCAAGCACAGGACCCAGCACTTGGCCTTGTTGAAATTCACACAATTGGCCTTGGCTCACTGATCCAGCATGTCCAGATCTCTCTGCAGAGCCTTCCCACCCTCCAGAAGGACCACACCTGCCCAACTTCAGGTCAGAGAGTCTTAATGGAGTAGAGAAAATGATGCTAAAGTAAGAAAAGAATCCTATAAAAACCAAGGTTTTTACATTACTATAGCGCATGATCCA
>VXBC01000322.1:886600-942900 GCA_013399945.1 Ploceus nigricollis
TTTACATTTTACTCTTTAGTATCAACACACTTTTTACTTTAAGATATTTTTGGAGTTTATATTTACATCTTCTGGCGATGTGAATTTGTGTAGATTGTACTTTTAGATTAGATGATACGTTTTGTAGCTCTGCAGACTCTGGAGACTCGTGCTCTTTTCAGTAATTATAGTGGGACTCGGGCGAAACAGTCTGAGGGCCGAGTAAAGTAGATTTTTAAAACAACCTCACTATTAACAACAAGAAATGGTGCTGATTGAGTTAACCAGAGAAGACTTCATCCAGGTTTTGTCAGTGGATTTTCATACAGGTGGATTTGTGCTTCCAGGGGAGCTGGGTTAATTTCTGTGCATCCTGGCATGTTTTTTAACATTAATTCCTCACTGAAATAAGTGTTTTCTGACTGGTTTGGTTTTTTATTGGTTTTTGTTTGTTTGTTTTGGGTGTTTTTTGTTTGTTTTTGGGGATTTTGTTTCATTTGGTTGGGGGTTGGTTTTGTGTTTTGGTTTTTTGTTTGGTTTTGGATTTGGGGAGTTTTGTTGATTTTTGGGGTTTTTGTATGTTTGGAGTTTTTTGTTGGTTTTTTTTTTTTTTTTTCCTTTTTTCTCTACTCACTTTTATTCCTCAGAAATATTTCAGTTAGTCTGTTTTGGTCACATTTGACAATTGCAAAGATAATTTCATAAAAGTTTTTTGAAAATTGGTGGCTGTGGGAAGGCGAGGTACTTAATTTAGTATCCTCAGTAAGGAATAAATAGTTAGGTTCACCACTTGCATCTGTTCAAGAGACATCAAGCAAACAATCTCTCCAGCCATTGGTGATTATTGCTAGTAGTGTTAAGCATCTTTAGTTTTGGTGTGGTTATCAAATACAAGGCAAAGGTGCTCCTCCACTCTTCAGTCACAGTTCCCTGAAAGGGATATGTGAATGGTAAATCAGGGACAGCATAGGAGTCTGTGAATTTTAAGACATCACAGCTGTTAGGATCATGGTTTCAGAGCTCTTATCATCAGGGCAGTATGTGCAGAAGAGTCCACAAGTCCCAAATGTGTTGATTTGAAAATCCTGTATAAAATTGTTTGGATATTAATAAATGTTAGGTTTTCAGACTAGGAGAACGTGCAAGACGATTTCATTGTTTGAAATCTTATTGCCAAGGATCTGAATAAAGGCTTCTGAGTTGCCATCCAGTCACTGACCAGTTGGAGTAAGCAGGTTAAAGCTTTTTAACCTGGATGCAGACCACTGAACTTAGCTTTATGCTATTCAGGTGCACAATCTGAAAACCAGCCAAAAAGGAACTGGTACTCCCAACTGCTGTTGTTACAGACAGGCTCTGTGTTCCTTGGCAAGTAGTACAAAATGTGGGATTAGGTCTCTAATGTAAGGTGATCAGTCCTGGTTCTCTGTAGTAGTGAGTGTGTGGAAAGAACTGCTAGAGGGCAGTTCCTTCTGCGTGTCTGAGACACTACTTAGTGTCTGAGATAGATTTAGAGACATGCTACACAATGGGTAAATTGTCAGGAGGTCTTCTAACTTCAGATTTCCTGGTCTTTATTCCTGTATCAGTATTAGTAGAGCTAGTAGGCTTAGAAGATGGAAAATAAAAGATGTTCACAACATCTTGCAGCTACAAGATTGTGGCTCTGCATTGATGTCAGTTCTGAGTTCCAGTAACATAATCCCATTACTTCTAAAATCATAATACAGCTTTGTGAAAGAAGGGAGATATAAGGCTACTACAAAAAAATAGTGAAAATGTAGTTAAAATACACATTACAGAAGGCAAAAGTTGCAAGCCATGAATATTGTTGTCTTAAGACATGAAGAATAAGAGAATGCAGTGACCAAACCTTCATTGTGGGGGAATTCTGTTTTATTTCAAAGGTATGGTTAGTTCACATAGAATAGATTACATTTTTTCTAAACTATAATGGAGGAAATACCAGCAACAATTACATGAAACTAGAAACAAGAAGTTTTGTGCTTTATTACCCAGCAGAGATTCTGTGGATGCCCCATCCCTGGAAGGATTCAAGGCCAGACTGGGTCAGGCTTTGTGCAACCTGGATACTGGAAGCAGGGGTTGGAACTAGATGATTTTTAAGGTGCCTTCCAACCCAAACTATTCTGTGGGGTTTTTTTTGTTCATGCAGTGTGACAACAAAAGATTGGATAGATAACCTGATGTAGCCACTACTTCTAGAGTCTGATTCATGCTTTAGTTAGTGTAGTAAAATATATTTGGTCTTACCTGACGTGAATGTAATATTCTTCCTCTGCACACTTTGTTTAAAGGCTATGCTCTCTCACATAGGACCATATGGAAATTTAGGATATTGGTTTAACTGATGGCAGTGTGACTTGTAAGATGGTGACTTACACGCCTAAAAATCTGGCTAGGACACATCCCTTCCTATTGTATTGTAAAGCTTCATTTTTTCTGCTAGTAGATGATTTTCTCCAGGCCATGAGACTTTATCCTCTGACTTTAGTAATAGTGTCTCCCATCAGGGCTGCCTGCAAGCTTTCTGTAAGGTACCTTTAGCATGGGACTGGCTCTGGGGATTATACCCAGTTATATCCAGATACAGGCTGGCCCTTTCTGGTGAGAGACCAGGACGAGTGTTTGTTTATGGCTGACAGGGACTGTTCTCTTGGAGGAGAGTGGAGTCTGCAAACAAGCAGTCTCAGAAAGGTATAGAAATCCAATGGATTATGTTCTGTGCTTTCAGACCAAAGGCTAAGTCTTGAAAACATGATTCCTGCAACTGTTCACACTATCCTGAGTGCTCTATATTTATGCTGCCACAGAAAGAACTGGTTACACTCGGAGGAGAAAAAACACAGGAAACGCCAAGGACTGAAATGCACTTGCAACTAAAGTATCCTCATCATGAATAGGTACAAAACTATCAGACAACTTGGTGATGGGACCTACGGCTCTGTTCTCCTAGGGAGAAGCATTGAATCTGGAGAGCTAATAGCCATTAAAAAGTAAGTGTTCTCATACATTACTTAATAATGCGTAGTCCAGGTTTTTCCTTTCTAGGTCCGCATCAACTTGGTCATGCTGGTTTGAGTACTTCACATTCCATGCAGCTTTTTAATATGGAGTTGTATTTGGGCAGCATGAAAAAGTTCCTTGTATCCTCCAAAGCCTCAGCAGGAGATAAAGAGGGTGAGATATATAGCCTTGTCGTGTAACAGCACTCTGCTGCTATGTGCAGTCAAATGTGTTTTATGTATTACTTATTCTGCAATGCTGCTTTGGAATCTACAGCCCTTTTGCTGCTGCTTACATGGAACATGTGTTTTGTAGTCTAATTTTCAATGGAATATTAATACTGCAGTGATAATTAACACAACTGATCTCATTGTCCATTATCTGTATCTTTTATGCTATGACATATTGGTCTTTTCAACTTAAGATTTTCTTGAAATCCCTTGAGAAATTCACTTGATTTTCTCTTCTGCTTCAGCAACGACTTTAGTTTGTAAATGGCTTATTTGTCCTAGCTATGGTAAGAGACAGCTGTAAAGCATTGCAGGCACCTTCCTGAAATACCGACCATGACCATGACAAGGGACAGACTTGTCAAAAGAGCTTTTAGTACAATGCTGTTTTGTATGAGCAATCAATAGCTAGCTTTATCAACTTTCTAAATCCCCTCTACTGAGGATATTTTGCCTGTATCAGACCTTGCTTAGAAGGTCTTCCTTTAATTTTCAGTTTGCAACATGGGAAAAACTCAGAAAAATCAGAAATATTCTTTTAGCATAGGTGTTAATGCCGGTCCTTTGTTAACAACAGAAGTGGCCCAGTTACTGAGTGCACAAGACAATAACTGCAAAAACACTGCTAAAAAAAAAAATCCAGACTCCTTCATGGCATGAAGGGCTTGTAGTTCTTAAACTACTCTAATTGTGAGAGCCACTTTCAAACTGGAAACTTGTTACAATAATAAGTAATACTGAATTATCATTAAAGGCAAAGGCTCAGATCTTCAGAGAGTGCCTAACTCCCTCTGAAATCCAGACTCTACACAGTTGAGTATTTTTGTAAGTTTTAATCTATGATCTTCTGTGTACACGTATGTGTGAGTCTTCATCCTTTTGGTCCTAAAGCATAGAGTTACGTCTCAAAGAGCTGAGTGGTAATCAGAATGTGTATGAACACACCGGACCATATATTACACACAAATACTGTGTTCAGAGTTACAATCTGGCTTAGGAGAAAACTGCCACAGTTTGTTTCTGTTAGAGCAGAGTTGCTTATAAGCTTGAAGGGGAAGGCAGAATTTGAAAAGCAGTTGGCATGATAGATGCACCTTGCAAGGCAAGGAGAAACATGGGGAGTAGTGGACAAAGGAAAATGAGGACATACGGCAAAATACTAAAATCACAGAGAAATCAAAAATAGAGAAGAGGGGCAAGGAGAATATGATAAAATTGGAGACCCAGTGAAGTGATTGGATCTTCATTTGATTTGTTTCAAAACTGTCAAAACTACCCTTGTTCTTTTTACAGTTAGACTCTATTCTACCACATTGTTATATCAGAAAGAAAAATAGCATGCCTGGGCTTGTTGAAGGCTCTGAATTATTTTCAGCAAGATGTATATACAGAAAAATGCAATCCTATGTAATAGTAACTGTTATTTGACTGTAATTTTATTTGAGTATGTATTCTCGTAAATCAACTTGACTATACCTTGTCTAGAGACATAGAGTTTTTTGACAGAGGAGCTAACATCCTACTTTCTGATGGAAGAACTGAATTGTTAAGATGCAGTGAGGCTTTTGGTTCTAAGAACAGCTGATGTTTTCAATGCATTAGTAATTCTTTTCCCCTCTACTTTTGTAGAATGAAGAGAAAATTTTATTCCTGGGAGGAGTGCATGAACCTTCGAGAGGTTAAGGTACTTGTTTTGTTCAATGGTTGACTTCAAATTAGACAATCACTGTCACATTTGGGGGTAATATCAAATTCTCTACAACTCTTGTGTCAAAACACCACTCCCAAAGTGAGCTGTAGCATATGACATTACAGTTCTGTTGCCTGACTCTGCATTGGAAGGGAGTGTCGGTAGTCTTACAAAAATGCTTATTGAAATTCTGTAGTCTTACAAAAATTATTTGATTGTAGACAGCTGCTTCCTCCCTGCAGTGAGGAGTGTGTGAGTGAGAGCTTTCCTGTCACAACACTTGGAGTTGATTGGTGCTTGTTTTTCAGAGCTTGGGAACACATGCCCTTTGCACAGCATTAACTTTTGTACATGCAATTGTTTCTCTACAGTTGGCCTGGGGACAGACATACAGCATGAAATTCTGATGCCAACAAAACATTGGGGGTAGGCTCTAGGGGTCTTCTTAATTTACAGTCAGCGCTGAAAACATGCAGAAAACCTAAGGAAGACCCAAGTTTGCTAGTTTTAGCTAGGGTAGAGTTAGTTTTCTTTGTAGCAGTTTCTGTGGGTCTGTGTTTTGGATTTCTGACCAAAATAGTCTTGACAACAGAGGCATGTTTTAATTATTGTTGAGCAGTGCTTTCACAACCTCAGGCCCTCTCTGTTTTTTATGCTTCCCTGTTAGTGAGTAGGCTGAAGGTGGGCAAAAGGCTGGGAGGGGACACAGCCGAGACAGCTGACCAAAGGGACATGCCATGTGACATTGTGCTGAGCAACAAAAGCTGGGGAAAGGAGGAGGAAGCAGGAGACCTTCAGAGTGATGGCATTTGGTTCCCAAGTAACCATTATATGTGATAGAGCCCTGCTGTACTGGAGGTGGCTGAGCAGCTGCCTGCCCTTGGGAAGCAGTGAATGAATTCCTTAGTTTGCTTTGCTTGCATGCCTGAGTTTTGCTTTGCCCATTAAACTCTGTAGCTCATCCTATGAGTTGTCTCACTTTCTGCCCTTCTGATTACTTTCCCCATCCCACTTGGAAGGCTGAACAAGCTCAGCTACTTGCAAAAGTTAATCCCCAATACCAAGGAAGACTTTCCAGGGTTGTTTTTAGTCTTGACTCTAACCTTACTGTTGCCAGTGCAAGTAGAATGTGAATTCTTCCATTAGGAAGTTTCTTACAGAGAAAATACAATTGTTTTGGTGCTTACAGTGATAGCAGATAGCTGGCTTTTGAATGACCAGCACATTAAATTGCTGCATAGACTGTATATGTATATGGTAATACGTGGAGATCTGGTCTTTGTTCTCAGAGCTGTCTGATTATTTAAGACACCAAAGAGTTTTTGAAGTTAATCCTTCTGCAACAGTGAAATAAGTTGAGGGTTTTTTTCTCCTTCACTATATTAAGACCCTTGTACAATCCTGTTTGTATTTTCTGTTTCTAGTCTTTGAAGAAATTAAACCATGCCAATGTGGTAAAGCTGAAAGAAGTTATCAGGGAAAATGATCATCTGTATTTTGTGTTCGAATACATGAAGGAAAATCTTTATCAGTTAATGAAAGAGAGGTATGTAACAGCATCACCCATTCCTGGTATAAACTAATTACTTGTGTAATGTGCTTTTAACACCCCTGATACTGTTCAAAGGACTTTGGATTATTTGTTTGGGCTTAGATCACTATAGCTTAAAGCTGCAGACTGCAGTAGGAGCTGTGACTGTCACCTTCACCTTTGAGCATATCCCAGCCAGTCTAGTGAGAGTTTCCAGTGTCTTGTCCCAGATTAGTGTGGTAGGGGAGTAGGATGTTCTTTTGAGGTAGGAACTGTGGGCTTTTAACAGTCCTCACACTGAGGAGGCCTTGGACCTAGAACTTCTGATTTCTATCTAAGTACTCCAGTGGTGCTTTTTTGTAAGAGTGGTATCACCACCTCTTCTTTATGGCTTCCTCAAATAAATGAATAAATAAAAAGTAGTTGGAACAGTAATCAAGAGGTATCAAATTTTGGATTGCTTCCAGGAATTATTTTTCCTTGCAATTTGAACTGACATGACCAAAGACTGCTTGTTTCATTTGTCAGCTTTCTGAATAAAATCTAGCTTTTTGATATTTGCTGGAGCATTAAGAAAGTCTTAATTTTAGCCCTTGGGCCATGATAACATCCACCAGAGGATAACTGAGGGCAAAATTTCCTGCTTTGAATTGTTTCTCTCTATGGACCATTGTATCAGCCTGACAGTTGACAAGAATCTTCCTTGATTTAACAAAGTACGGTTATTATTTTGATATATCTATGTGAATGCCACATGAAATACCTTTTTAAGCATAAAAACACTATGCACAGGTATAGAAAACTGTAATTTAATTGGGCACATATATGGATATGTATTATATGAAATAATGAACTTTGAAGAAATGGTTCAAGTCTATAACAGAAACCAATTATCTTTGGGAATTTCATAGAAATGCTTGATATCCTACCTTCTTATGAAAACAAAAAGCCCAGATGTCTCTAAAAGTATGCTTTGCATCATACTGTCTACAGTTTATCTAGGCCATGGACTTGTTAAACATTGTGTAAGTCAGACCTTTAAGAATGTGATTTATTTCCTTAGTTCTTAGTTAAATTGCCAATTTTGTGCCAAGGGACTGTAGAGGAAATAATAATTTCTTCTGCAATAAGAAAAGAAAATAGGCAAATATGAAAAGCTGACTAGCAGTTTTATTTGTCATTGCTACCTTTTATCTTTTGGTTCATTAGATAGCATAAGCTAATGTATGAATTTAGTAATTAATATTTATTTCTTCCCTTTTATTCCACAGAAACAAGCTGTTCCCTGAGTCTACAGTTAGGAATATTATGTATCAGATCCTGCAAGGGCTTGCATTTATTCATAAGCATGGTAGGTTATGTTTTAGCTATAAACCTTCTGAATTAGAGACAGATAGTGTTTGTGTAAGTTTTTTGATTAATACACAAGCAATTACATTACTAACTTTAGTAGAAGGAATGATCAAAAGAATGGCTCTGTATGAGAGATTCAGATGACTGAAAACACCTCTGAATTATGGTTGCCTAATACTTCATTCTGGAGGTCTTCTCAGTTCCTTTTCGTAGATTTCCACTTTCTCAGTCTGGCAGCTGGCCACTCTCAAACTTGTTGGATGTTAATGAACACATTCCTTGATAGATTTAAAGGTCCCCTGAGACTGAGAATGAAGAAGAGATTACTCTTTTCTCAAGGTACACACAGATACCTGAATAAAACACACATTTTCTAAATGTGTGATAAATTTAAAGTAATAAAGTCCGAGTGACAAGCAGCTTTCGTTGCATGGACTTCCAACTAATATTTGTAACAATGGTAAAAGCTAAAACTGATGTGCCAGCCAGTAGTAACAAGACTCACTTAATTAATAAAAAAATCTCAATACAAACACCTTATTTTAACAGAAGCTTCCTCACGGTTTTTGCTGACCTCTGCAATTCTGTCTGCTAGATACACTGAAGGGTCAGTTGCTGGGCAGCTCTCCGGGTTATCAGAAGAGAGCTGACATTGGTGGCCAGAGTCCTGGAAGCAAAATGCTTATGAGGACCAGCATTACAGTTCACTTGAAGAACACATTTAATTGTGTTTTGCAAAATACTTTCTAGCTAATGACTTTATTCACTCTTCAGATGGATACTCATCTGAAACCTAACTATAAATTCCAGTCTGCTTCATTGACATACATAATATGTAAACACAGAAAAATATTATGATTGATTTGCAAAAATCTAAGCCAGCTTTTTTCAATGAATTGTCAAATGGATCACAGCCTTTCAGAACAGCTTTTATTGCTATTTAACTTACTATAGCTGTTAAGACTGAACATTTCTTTGTCAAAATTGTCTTTTTCACTGACCTGCTACCACACTGGACTTGTATTTCTGCCAAGATGTTGCAAATCTGTAGTTAAGAACACCTGGAAATGTTTGGCAAGCCCAACAGAATGGTTGTGATGATATTGTGGCTCACAGTGTCATAATGATGTAAGATTCTGTAATGTAAGATTCTGTCCACAACAGTTTTGGAAAAAATCACATGAACATTTTTTTCCCTCTCTCTATTTCTCCGTTCGGCTCCTGTGTGGCATAGAAGTGCTTGTCAAGTAAACTTCTTTCATTCTTTGTCCATCCAAGCTCTTAAGCATCTTTTTATATTTGAGTACACAACGGATTGCTCTTTGTACAAGTTTGTAATGAAATAAATTGCTTCACAAGCATTCTGTTGGTGCATGTCTCTGCAGCAAAACACAGAAGTGATTATACTAAATGCTTAGAACAGCCTTGATTGCTTTGTCTAGTACCTTTCACAAAGAAGCAGTAATTCAGGCTGGCCCCAGAATATCAACTCAACATCCCTAGGAAGGATACAGTCTCCTGGTTAGTAGATACCTACAGCACTATGTCTTCAATGCTGTTATATATTAATCTAATGAACAAAAGCTAATCTAGTTATACTGGACAATGTAGACATATCCTATGTCAATGTTTAGTCCATTCTCTGTGAGAATATACTCAAAACCATGAAAAAAGTAAGCATATTGGAGTCTCTGAAAAGGAGCTCACAGAGCTTCAGTTAGGTACTACAGAGGGAGCTGTGTCTCGGAGCGATGGTTCAGGTGCTTGCAAGAAAGAAGCATAAGAACAGGATTTCTGGGCTAATGGTGGAAGCAAATTTCAGAGACAGTAGTCAGTGATACACCAGCCCTCTTCTCTCATTGGTATTAAAAGAGCTCTTGCCAAACATTCATTCATTATCAGTTTTTGCTGAATGCAGGGAGCACTAAAAAAATACACTGAGATCCTCTTACATGGTATTGAGTAAGCTCAGTGCTTACAGGTTATGTTCTCAGATTTAAAAAGAAGTTCGAAGGGCAAAAGAACCCCTCGTTTAAATTTATATTCTGTTTAAAATAACATTGTATGTACTTGATTGATAACTTCATTGGACAGTTGCCAGTTAGAATGAAACTAGCATTAAAATGGTGGAAATTTTTTTTACGTTAGAGAAGTGCCACTTGAAAGAGCTGTCTGAATAAATGCTCTGAATTGTTACAAGATAGCCAACTTGTCTATACTGTTCTTCACAACCTAACTGAACAACACTGTACTGATCGGCTCTGCTGATCACATACGACTTTGATATCTGTGTGATGCTATTTCAGCTTCAATGCTAAGAACTAAAGCAAAACAATCCAGTTGGAAAATAAAGGATACAGCTGTGAATGACATTGCAATCCACATCAATATTTCATTTGAATTTCAGGGTTCTTTCACAGGGACTTGAAACCTGAAAACCTGCTTTGCATGGGACCAGAACTTGTGAAAATTGCGGATTTTGGCTTAGCCCGAGAAATCCGATCTCGACCTCCTTACACTGATTATGTATCCACAAGATGGTAAGTGCTAGTACTCAGTTACATTGTAGTAACTTGCAATCAGCACTTGAAAGTAGTACAATACTGAATTCGTGCTGATTGTTATACTAATTTTGATGCCTCCTCGTTATGAAACTTTTATTTAAGCTTGGTGTAATTTGAAAAGCTTCAGTTAGTGCAAGATAGTTAATTTACACATAGCAACAGCACAGGAGCAGAGTGGGAGTTTAGTAAGGCAGGTGGGAAGTAGGAGTGTAGTAAGGCAGGTGGGAACATGCTAGGATTGCTGTGTGTCAGGAAGGTGTGAGAGAGTTTACAATAGATTATGTAGTTTTAATAAAAAAAAGAAATAAAGGCTGTGTACAGGGGAGGAGAGGAGGTTTTTGAAGAATGTTTGCTGTTAATAGAAAAGAATGAAGACGTGAGCGATTTCATGTATGTTTGAATTGTGTTGATTGTTGGGATTTCCTTTTCCTTCTTTCCTCTACAGGTACAGGGCTCCTGAAGTACTTCTGAGATCCACCTGCTATAGCTCTCCAATAGATATTTGGGCTGTTGGTTGCATAATGGCAGAAGTTTACACGCTGAGGCCTCTCTTCCCAGGCGCCAGTGAAATTGATACTATATTCAAAATTTGCCAAGTCTTAGGGACGCCAAAAAAGGTAACTGAAGTGATATTCCAGACTGCAGTAATCCTGGAGCTATTCTACAATACATGATGGCATGGTAGCAGTAAGCATAAAAATAAGAAATTTTCCTCCTTACTGTTAATTTATGGTATTGTTCTCAGATATAATAAATGAATTTGAAACTTACTTTCTGTGCAGTAAGCATTTCTGTGTAGTAATTATGCTATACCTGACACATAGAGGAGGAGAAAGAGACCCCTGCACAGCAAACAAGTCCTTAGACTGTGATTTCATTAAGTGGTAATTTAATTTTCTCTTGTATATTGCATAAAAACCTACGGTTTAAGAGGCTAAAAATTGGGATAATGGCAAGATTCTTATTTCCTGATTCCATTTGTGCTCTTGACTCTGTCGGATGTACAGCAGGACTCACCTCTCACCAGAGGTTTGGGGTGAAGATTCGTAGTGAAATTTGCAGTATAAGACTAGAGTAAGCTGGACACGGTCTGTTATGGGTAGAATATGTGCTAGTGTGCTTAGGCACTGATACTTTACAGCTGAACTTTTTTTGTGTTTGAAAATCTCATTCTTCCAGAACGACTGGCCTGAAGGCTACCAACTTTCAGCTTCCATGAATTTTCGCTGGCCTCAGTGTGTACCTAACAACCTAAAAACTCTCATACCTAATGCTAGTAGTGAAGCAGTGCAGCTCATGAGAGACATGCTGCAGTGGGACCCCAAAAAGCGGCCAACAGCTAGTCAGGTTTGATTTTATTTTCTTTTTGTCTGCTTGTGATTTTTTTTCTTTTACTGCAAGGAACGGTCCTTTAGCAGTTGCTCAGGGGTGCAGTTCTTAGAAGGGAGGAGAATCCAAGAACAATTTGAAAGACAAAGGAGGGTAATTAAGAGAAAGTAATTAATCTTTTGCATGAAATATGAACTGCTTGGGGTATGTGCTCAGTAATCAAAGATGTGACTGCAGCATGTAAATACACCTGAATTAAGTGTAATCCTGTCACTGTGAATAGCAGCAGAGTGAACTTGGTGTCTACCAGGTCCTTCCCTGCAAAGCTGCTTTCCAGGTGGTTGACCCCAGCATGGACTGGTGCATATGGTTATTCCTTCCTTCCAGGACTTGGTATTTATCCTTGTTAAGTTGGTGAGGTTCCTGTCAGCCCGTTTCATCGGCCTGCTGAAGTCCTGCAGGGTGGCAGCACAACCAACCAGTGTGTCAGCCCCTCCTTTTACTTGTGTAATCAGCAGACTTGCTGAGGGTGCACTCTGCACCACCAGCAACATCATTAATGGAGGTGTTGGAACAGTATTTGCCCCAGTATTGACCTCTGGGGAGCACAGATACTTGCTGGCCTCCAACCAAGACTTTGTTGCACTGACTGCCATCCTTTGGGCCTGACCTTTCAGCCAGCTGTTAGTCCACCTTGCTCTCTGTTCCTCCAGCCCAGTGTTGCTTGGATAAGGCTTGCTTTTGCTGGGCAGCCTCAGCTCAAGTGCATTGCAGATATGTTCCAACATCCGGTACATAAGCATTGCCCAAGTCATCAGTATTGCACATACAGGTGGTGGTAGCTGCTGGTTTCGAGTAGTACTCAACTAATACTGTGAGCAGGGCACCTTTTGGAAAACAGATGGGATTCTTAACACTTGACTTCAAGGGCCATAGCTGAACCTTTGTGATTTAATTGGACCTTCAGTACAAATTGAATTAAAAGCTTGTATTAATGAAAACAGTTAAAAAGTGAAATAGATTAAGAACTCTCAAAGGTAATGAAGAACAAAAAACCACTGACTGTAACAGTATTAAGTGCATTAACAAATGTTTTACAGTAAAGTACAAATAGAGCGAGGAATCTGAGCTTTTAGAAGCTTTTTGCAATAAGAAGTCTTTGGGAAGGGAAGATGAGTGTGCCTGAAACAGCAAGATAGATTAATTGCCTTTACTGACAACTTCCTAATTACTTGTAAGGCAGATAAATGTACTTTTACTAACTAACTTTACTAACTTGTCAGAAAAGGTAGAGGCTAATTTCCATAAGGGTTGTATTTCTTTCACTTAATTCAGTCTCAGAAATGGAAAATCGAGGAGATGTCTCTGGGGTCATTGAGTTTTGCTGGCTGAATCTGTAATGATGAGACAGATGTGTTTCACACACACACATGGAAGAGACAGCATGTAATGAAACATGCCTTTAGATGCTATATACCTGCTTAACTATCTTAATTCTGCAGAACCTTTCCTTCTGTAGTAGTCCACAGAGGATTTGATAACTCAGTATCTCTTGAAACTTCTCTACTATTGCAACATTTTTTTGAAGTTGATTGTGCTCACTAGAATCTAGTGTTGAGAGATGGATCTTCTGCTGTTTCGTACCCCACAAAAAGGGAAATTAAATTTGTACTGACACATAGGACTGGGATAAATGAAAAACTTTAGTTTTCTAAGCCTAACATCTTTATTACTTTTTAGGCACTTCGATACTCGTACTTCCAGGTTGGGCATGCCCTGGGCATTCAGGAACTGGGAAAACAAAAGGAACTGCATAGTAAATTGTCTCTGCATATTAAGCCTGTCCCTCCAGCACAGCCCCCTCCGAAACCTCATGCCCGAATTTCATCAAGGCCTTTTCAACAAAGCCAGTCTTCTCAGCACATGGTGTACACATGTAAGACAGACAACTCTGGGGCTGAGCACAGTAACTGCTTACAGGAGGACAAGTCTAACCAGGTTCTTCTGCCTGCAATACACAATAAGGTTCCTCAGCAGGTAAAGGTCCATCTAGCATAAGATAAGCTTTCTGATATACTGCCTTTTTTCCTTGTGTTTCTTTTTCTTGTTCTCTTTCAAGATTCTTGTACTTCACTAAAAGTACAGTGAGTGGAACTAAAAATGGTTCCAACGTTCCAACTTTCTGCTAGAAACTGGAAGTTCCTCTTTTGAAATCTAAATCTGGTTGCTGTAAAACAAGCAAGCCAGTTTCTCGTTTTAGAGCCATTTTTTGGTACCGTTTACACCTGCACCATTTACAGGATGACACTGATTTCATATGAATAAAACGGATGTACAGTGTTCAAAATATTAATGGGATTGATGCCAGAGAGAAAAGTATGAAGCTAAATAGTATTGAAATGAGGGAGACTATTGCCTTCATCCATTTAAGGCATCCAGTTTATTGATGGGGAATAATAGTCCCTTTGGTCTTCCAAACTGGACTTGGAAACCAACAGATTCTTCTTGCAGCATGAGAACGTACCCTTTGTGTCTACTAATGAGGAGACTGGATTCATAAAATAGGTGATGAGAGCAGACAGTGTGAATGCTGCTGTGACAGGGTCAGTCATAAGCAGGGTCTGCAGTGACCAGTGTCACACAAAATCGAAATGTACTGCTGAGTCTGAATGACTGAAGAGACATAAATTTGTGCCTGTGCTGCCCTGCAAGAGAAAAAAAAATATTTAAATGTGTAGACACAGGCTTGTGGAAACAAAAGTTTCATGCAGTTTTATATTCCCAACAGGGGTCTAGAAGTAAAAATTGAGCATAAGGTAGTGGTTTGGGAGGTGCATACTGGACCATGAATAGAATTGGAACTGAGACCCAAGAAATTTCTTCTTCTGTCAGTTCAAGACGCTTTATTACAGGACAAAATGCAGAAGATATATAATAGTGTCAGCAGGCTACAGATCGTGTTCTTAGCATGTTTAATGGAAGTTGAAGATTGTGTTGTTACAGCTCTAGTACCACTATTACTCTTTGAGATAAAGGAAAAAAAAGTCCTCTTTGTTCCTGTGACCTAGATTGTGGTCTAAGCATGTGGGTTTGTTTCTTTTCAATCTTTGTAGCAGAAAACATCTGCTGGATCTGTGAATATAAATGGTGAACTTAAACCAAAACCTAGGCGAAGATGGGGACATCTTCCCAGGACAGTTAAGAATTCTGAAGACTGGGATGATTTGGAAGACCTTGATTTCAGCTCTTCCATCATGAGAATGGACTTGAAAAACAAGAATAGGCAGAATGATGAAAGTCTTTGTAGGTAAGGGGTTTTTTTTTATGTGTATGTGCTATTTGGTCTATTTCTTTGCCCTTTTCCTCTTTCTTAACAATGTTGCTCTTCATGCTTTCTTTCTATCTAGAAATGTATATCTATGCAATTTCGTGTTCTTTTTTTTTTTTTCCACTGAAAATTATAACTGGCTTAAGTCTCCCGAAGTTAATTTTTGAATATATACTTTTGATTTTACATGTGGACCATTTTGACATATTCCATGCATATTAACTGTTTTGGACAAGTCTAAGCTGCAGTTTCCATGGATGGTATACAGAAGAGAGAAACTTACTGAGTGATTTATAAAAACTTTAAAAGCAGTATATAAGGGAACTAGAAGCACAAATCTGATTTTCAGGGGCACTTGCATGACTTTGGGTTGATAATATTCCCTGTTGCCTGTGTGTTTATGGTGTAGCAAACACATTACAAGGAAATGATTCCTGGAGATGGGGTGTAGTTGAAAAAGTCAGCTGTGAATAAACATGTGCTATAAGAATTGCACTCTACATACCAATTTTTGAATTACAGATTTGAAAGTATTTTGGACCTGAAGCCTTTGGATGCTGTAGGCTCTGGCAGCAGTGCACGAACTTCCCACACGACCTTTTTGCGGCAGGACACTCCCACGTTGCGAGTTTCTGCAGCAAAGCAGCACTACTTAAACCATTCTAGGTATCGACCTGGTTAGTAAAATACTTTCCTTTTCTTCCTGCAATTCCAACAGGAGTATGAAATAGTCATTGGTACATTAGCTCTTATCCTTTGAACTTGTGGAGGGGGGCTACTGCTCAAAGAACATGAGGACAGAAGGAGCTTGTAGTGTAGATGGCCACAACACAAACTACATTCTAGTAGTCTAGCAATACAAACAAGGGGACAGGATTGTTGGTACTTCTTCCTCCTGCTGGGTATACTTGGAAGTGCGTTAGAAAATGTCTGTATATGTGCCAAACTATTATGTCTCCCTAAAAAGTATAAGACTGGTCTTCTAGACTGGAAAAGAAAGTGCCGTGTGTTTACCTCATGAGTGTATAGTACCATGAGCAACAGGCAAACTAGTAGTGGGAATATGCTTTGCTGTAGTTTGGAGTTAAATGAAATGTAGATCTGTGTCTCTATAGAGAATTACATGCCTGTGTTCATGATAACGTGTGCTATACTGACACCAGTGCTGAGGCAGGATGAAGTACAGGAGGCACGCAGCATGTCTGCCAGTATTTAAAATGAGATTAATATAAGTGTATTCTTTCTTATACTTTCTATTCATAAAGGTAGTGTTAGCTATTTATTTACTTGTAGTACTACTTCAAAATTAATTAAGTAAACTAGATAGCACACTCAGTCTTTTTTCCTGAAACAATAATTGACTTTCAAATTGTCTCACTTAGGTAGAGTTTTAGTAGCTAAAACTTGTTTTACTGGAGAAGATTGTAAAACACATTGATCCCAAGACTGCTTTAGCCATATCATAAATTGTGAGTGCATCCTTGAATGTTAGGTACCCTGCTTAAATATGGGAGCTATATTCAATACAAATAATAGGTGTCATCGAACTGTAGGGCAAACTGTTTGCACAGTCCGAGGTTTCAGTAGAGACACCAAAGAAGAGTACAGTACTATGAGAAATGGAATTGCCATTATTGCCTCTCAGGTTATCTTGTTGCTGTTAGGATTTTATTGGAAGCACAGATTTCATGTACATAGCAAGGTTCACTTTCTGTGACATGAGAATATTTGTGGCCTTGATGTAAGAACCCTGTCCTGTGATACAAGCACCTGCTGATGCTAGTGGAACTACTTACATTGTGATGTTTGCAGGATTAGGGCCTGTGGCTAGTTCCAGCATTCCTGTATTATGAGAGGATGGAGAGTGACTCAGAGAGTTACTGAGAGGGGAGAGGTTTTGGCTAAGTTGAACCAGACATCTGCTCTAAGATTGTGCATCAGGTGGAATGAATGCAAGCCTGTGTGGCAACAGGGATTTTAGTGAAGTAATCTTTGCATTTTTGCAATATAGGAATAAGCACCAGGAATAGCATAGTCTCCACTTCAAACAAAGAGTCTCTTCCATCTAATCGCTGGCCCAGTTCTGGTTTGTCTGGGAAAACCTCCGGTTTGGGAGGAAATACTGCCAACAGGATGAATTCAGGTAAGAAGGTGTGCTTAGGACTCTGAGAAATGATAAGAAGTGATGTCTGTGCAATTCCCCACCGGTGTATTTTGGAATCATCCATTTCCAAAATGTTGTCAGCTCTGAAGAGACCTGCTTACCCTATCTGTTCTTTGTGTTAAAATCAGTTATGAGGCTCTTCTTTGGGAGACTGCCTTAAACTGAAACATAGTAAGGTTTTCTAATGAATCCTCACAAATCTGAAGTACTCCATGCACAGAAGGCTGGGCAGCTTAGGTCTGTTCAACCTGAAATTCTTCATCTTGTTTTCAGTTTCCCTCTTCAGTTTCTTTAAGTCATGTTTTCTCATTTCCAAACTGTTTTAGTCCACCTGGTACATAAATGGCTGTCATTACAGGAGGAAGCTGGTATAAATTGAACTAGCCATACACATCACTCCTGTTACATGAATTAAGCAAAGAAGATCTATCATTATATCTTTCAATTGATGTTGTTTAAAATAATGTAGTAATTATAGTTTAAAAAATTCAGACAAAAAGCAAAACTCTTCAATCTTTCTTCAGGTTTTTTTTTTTTGCATTTGGTATTTCAGGTATTTAATCACTGTTGTTTGAGTAGAAGTAATTAATTTGTAGATTTTTACATTAGTTTTTATCAGATATAACATGTTGATAACACACTGATGTTTTTAGATTGTATATATGTATTTCCTCTCTAAACCATGGCTTCAGGTTTTCATGTGATACAGTTCTGCAGTGCCATACTTCTTTTGTATATGTTGTTTTGAAAGTGTTTTATTGCCAAAGTTTGTGCTGAATCTTGGCCCAAAGAAACATTTTGGGCCTCTAGAAACTCAGGTTAAAAAAACCCAAAACAACAACTTAAAAGTTTTGGATGTAATTTAATCAGAAAATCGCTCTTTAAAGATTCAAGATGGGAGGGACACTGTAAATAGCTAAACTACATGAGAACCTTTATATACGTAGCACGTCTCCTTCATGGCTCTTTTACAAGTTTTTGCTTCTTTTGTAGCAGCATAGGATGTCAGATGTTAGATTTTTCTCCTTTTTATTTATTACCATTTCCCACAATAGGCTTTGCCACTGCTCTAGTACAGCGTAGGCACAAGTTTGATGGCCCCGCTCTGTGCATGGTATCTTGTTTTGTGCCCCTCTGTGCTGTAAGTCTAGACTGTTTTGTTCCATTTCTATGGCTTATCCTACAGATCAGTCAAATCTGTTCCTGCTCATCTTAGAGACAAGTTTTGTAGCTGGTTTTCAAACTTTGAAATGTGAGTCTGTACCACATTTTTAAGTTGTGCTCTCACAGGCTTCATTAAGAGCTTTGTGTAGCACCAAAGCCCCAGATTCACTACATAGAAACCAAGAGTCAAAATACTCTTAGCACACAGTTGCTGAAAGTCAAGCAAGATAATTCCAACTGAAATGCTAAGTTTTGAAAGCTTTGAGAAACCTTGAAAAATCCAAGATGTCAGAGAGAACTGCCATTCTTTCTGACAGGTACAATTTGTACATGTTTTCCATTCATCTGTAATGCAGTCTGATGCTGACCGTCGCCTGAATGCAGGTATATATATAGGAGCTGCGGATTTCAAGTGTCTTCAATTAAGTTCTTGTTTTGATCAGTCCATGATCAGGCTTGGTCTTGAAAATGATCCTTCAGGGCACACTTTTGTCTCCTGTTGACAGTATGGGAAATCCATTGTGTTCAGGTGTTCCTTGCCATTTCTTTCAGGGCCCGTAGGATCAAGTGGTCTAACAAGTGCTAATGTCCCTTCATTTCTGAAGAAGGAAGTAGGTTCTGCTGGGCAGAGGGTTCAGTTAGCACCAGTTATGGACCCATCTTCTGGTAAGTCCAATACTAAAGTTCTCTTGGTCCCTTGGTCAGTACTCCAGTAATGCTGTATATATGCAGCACTGAACTACTTATCTTTGCTTTATTTTACTTGTCCGTATATGACTGACTGGAAGTATTGTTTGTAACCTTGCAGAACTTCATATGGAGAAGGATTTGGTTTGTGTTTACTTTTGTTTATTAAATATGTGGGTTTATCTGCAGCTTATTTCAATGGGACCAGGAGGTTGGTGTGAGAGCTGGCACAGAATTCACATGTGCCCAATCAGTGATGCAAATACTCTTAGTGTGCTAAGGTTTATGGGATTGGATCTGCTATTGTTTCACGTCAGCAAACTTTGTTAAAAAAGGAGGCTTATTTCCTGAAGAAATAAGGATCTGGACCTGCACCTAGCTGTTTTTCAGTATGGACAGCTCTCACTGAACTTGTATATCACAGAATTTTTTGTCCTTTAGATTTTGCATCGCTGACATCAGTCAGACCCCTTCTTGGATGGCCATCGTTCAGTTCACCTACGAAAAGCTCGCCGCGGTTAATGCCTCTCCCGCCGGCAGCGGAGCCGATCCACGGCCGCGTTGACTGGTCTGCGAAGTACGGCGCTCACCGGTGACCTGGGAAATACCCTCTGAGCAGTGCGTGCATCCCTGGAAATGGTGTCCAACATGAGACCATTTCATACTGGTTCATATACCTGTACATTAAAAGGAGCAGATCTTCCATGAATGAGACATTTTGAAGGGTTTTTTTACTTATTTGCATTAATCTGAATGCAGTCTTGTACCTTTTTGTATAAAAATGTTTTGTTATATACTTGGGTCCAGTTATTTTCATAAAAGTGATACATTTTGTATATAAGGCTTAGGGTATTTGGCATTTTTATACAGTAAACTTTTATAATGAATTTTTAAAAAAATTAACTTTTTTATTAGATTCAGGTTTTTTGTAGAAGTGGATTAAAAAAACCGTGGTGCAATATTACAGTGAAGGAAGTACTGAGGATGGGGCATTCATTAGACATTTTCTGAAGTTTATATGCTAATTGAGGCTGTGTAATTTCAAGTGATGCCATGTCTCAGTGTCATGCTTCTGTTGTCCTATGCTCATTGCTTCATACTGACATCAGAGGAGTGAGTGACTTAACAGTCTAAATTCTCCTTCACAGTCACTGAGGGACTGCTAAAAGATAGTGGGAGGCACCTTTTTTTAATTTATTTTTGCCTTTGAAAGGTTTTTTGTTGGACTGCTATTCAAATTTAACAAATCTGAGGACTCTTGTTTGGTGAAGAATTAATACTCTTCTGACATAGTGTTCCTTTTTCCTCCTTAAGAGTTGTTTTTTGGCATTGTTCACTTAGAAATAGAATGTGGACCTACCTCTGTTAAATTCATGTAGATGGTCTAATGATTTCTAAGGAGAAAAAAGAGATTGTATTTCATCTTCTTATTTTGTTGCAAAGATCTGAAGATATATTAAAGACCGTTTTAACAATAAATTAATAAAACTAATAAAACTGATTTCAGAGTAACAAAATATTAATGATATGCCAGCAACATAGTTTAAGGAAACAAGATCTATGCAGCTGACTTACTTTTCACAATTGTTTTAAATCGCTGGTGTTCTAAATCACTTAAGGAAAAAAAACTCCAAAAAAACAAAACAACCCAGAGGAAATGAGTCGGTCTAACCTTACTTATGTTTATCCTCAGTTCTTCTTCACTCAGTACATCTTTTACAATGTGAAGAATATGTCAGCTTCCATAAATTAGGCGCAGAGGCTCTACAGGAAAAAATGGGATCTTACGTGGTCCTATTAAGAAAATGTTGTAAAACTGTGGTTGATTTCACTGAAATTGATACAGTTCTTTGAAGAGCAGTTTAGCTCAGTTTTTGAGAGTATGATTTATATCAAGGTATAGAGAAAAGAAAGTAGCCCCATAATCTGGTTTAGTTCTACTCTGGAAAGGAGTACCAGAGTCCAGCCATCAGCAGAAGATTCTTTTAGAGCACAGTCAGCATTTCTCTGTTCTGTACCTCCTTCTACAGAAGAAAGATAAAATCGTTCAGTACTGTGAGAGAGCACCTTCCATAGCTGTGTTCTGGAGCAGTGCTGCCAAAGCTGAAATATGCTGACAAAATGTGTCTCCCTGCAAAAGTGTGCAGAAATGCTTATCTTTCTGAGCTCATTGTGTGATCAGCTCAGGAAAATAGTTTATTTATGAGACTTAAATCCAGCCTAAAGGGATCAGAGCAGGTGCAGTTCTCAGCTTCCAGCCATTTCACAAGAGCTGCATAGCTTGTGTGTCATTGAGATCCTCTCCATGGGATCTGCTGGCACACACAAGGGGCAGCTGCTGTGGTCTTGAGACTGAGAACAGATTCTGGCCTTTTCGGTGCTTCCCATGGTAAACGAGTGGGATTTTGAGGAAACTGTACCCTAGGGTAGGCTGCTGGCTCAGTGCTACAGGGGGAACCACAGAGAGCACTGGTCACTGTTTGCTTTTATAAGCTCAGCCCACAGTGAGACAAGACAAAGAGAGAGCAAAAGTGTGCATGAAAAGACTTACACTTGCCAAAGACATCTTCTGTCTCCTGCTGCCCTCTTATCTGGGCATAGCAAGTACTAGCTCCAAACCATACCTAACTGCTTCCACAGCAGTGATGCCAATGCTTAGCAGTAAAGTAAAGCAGCCATTTGATTTCTAAAGTGCACACTGATGGATGTCGGTGGGTAAGTGGAAAGGGAAATATGTATATTTGTGATAGAACTGGAAAGAGAGTTGTTTCTCTTGGAAATAAATACCTGTATTTATGTCTACGTATAATTTAATTTATTTTATCACCAGGTAATTTGTCTCAAGAATGAACACCCTGAACCTATCCCAGTATCCCTAGGCCTGAGTAGGCTATTTAAGTAGTCTGGTCTGTACACTTAGTTCCTACAAGTGGAAGGACACAAGTCATGAGAACTGGCAGGTGAGGCTTGGATTCATCATACCTAAGTGTGAGCTCCCTTGTTGTGAGGTGATTCACCCCTGGTGAGTGAGAATCATGTCAAAAGAAATCTGTCTCATTTGAGAGCATACTAACATTCTGGAGGTACCTGAGTCTCTCCACTAAGGAGGGGGACAACTCTGTGAGATTCAAGTAACACAGGATGAATCTGAACCTGGCCTATAATCTCTGAACCTTTATCAGACTGTCAGTGATTCTTTTGATTATAGCATTCAGGCTTTAGTCTGTCCAGTCAAAAGATTGGAAAAGTAAGTTGTACTTATAATTTTCTTTTTTTTGTATCTCCTCCTTTCCTCAGTTAAAGCCTTTTATTTTTGGGGAAAAAATCTAATAATCTTGACATTGAGAATCACAGCTAGTTTTAACTTAGTGAGACAGAAAATTAGTTAGATGTAATGGCTGTATCCTTTACTCAAGCACATTCTTACTGAAGCTGGAAAAGTTCTTTTTGAGCAGGATGGAGCTGAGTTTATGTATTTTACCATGACGTCTCTGTGCAATACAGATACAGAAAAGGTGGAGGTCTTTATATACTGAAATCTGGACAAGCAGCATATCTGAGAATTTATGATACGTAACCTACTACTCTGTGCTTTAATATTTAGCAGCATCTTTGTGGAAAATGTTTTTAGAATTGTACTGTTTACATTTTCTCAGGCTTAGGCATAACATGTAATAATAAAAGAAGTCTGACAGTAGATTCATTTACCCCTGTAATCCAGATTTTCCAAAAAGTAGTGTAAAAGTGCCATAATATTAACAAGAAGAAAAAAAAAAAAGCCAGAAAATCCACTCCCATGGTGTTCCTGTATCTGATATGGCTGTTGATATGAGCAGGATGTTCCATAATATGAGGAGGAAAACGTGTACTGAAAGAACATTATAGAACTTAATATGGAAGGGAGGGGTGGAATTGTCAGAGATGAGGAGAAATAATGGTTCTTGTTTATTCAATGTTTTTGTTCAGAAACATTCTAAATGCTTGTTTCATTCCTTCTGTGTCAAATCTCTGCCTAGAATAAAGTTATCCTTGAGGAAGCACTGACTGACTGATTTGCTCTTTTATTCAGTTTTTAATGAAAGCACTTTAGTTTGCCTTTTGTTTAGTTGGGGTTCGTTTTTTTTTTTTTAATAAGCTGTCTTGGAGGGGCACTGCACATTCACTGGGCACATGGTTAGAGTCTAAGTCTTGTAATTTCTGCAATAGTCTGTGAGCTCCCTGTAAAACTGATCACTTAGTTTTCCTTGGGTGTCTGCTCCTCTGAAACTGCCTGCAAGACTGAATTGTAATATGCATAACACTTCAGGAGGACAGGCAGCTGAAGTAGATTGTTGTGGATCCCTTTCCAAGGGAGATTATTCTATTCTGTTCTGTTCCTGTTCTGTTGTTCTGTGTCTTATGTCACCTCTTTAGCCTTCTCCCCTGGCTTTCAAGGCAGTAGAAGCTGAAAACAGTTAATACCTTGCAAGCCCAGCCCTTTTGTTAGTTGTTTAAGTGGGCTGACAAGCACTTGCACAGGTGAAGAACTAGGTGAAAAATACATTTACATTTGCAAGAATTCCAGTTTTACCTGGCGGGAGGGGTGGGGGGAAGTGTCACGTGAGTAGCTCAAGGATTTGTAGGTGAGTGGAAAATTGAAGAAGTGATAAAGTGAAATATAAGAAATAATTTACATACACACACCCTGACTGCACGGAATGGGGATATAAAGCACAAAACAATGGCAGACTGCCCCATGCAGCGCCTCACTTGGATGTGTCTGCAGTCTTGGAAGCTTGACTACCTTACGTTCTCCTACAAATGGACCTTGAGCTTGTTTGGAGGTTCTAGCAGGGGAGCGCAGCTACCGTATACCCTTGACCGATGAACGGTACCGTCTCTATCGGGGAGGTCGTCCTCTTCGACCGAGCGCGCAGCTTCGGGAGGGACGCACATGGAGCGTTGAGGGAGGAAGGGGACACCCGCCTAGCCAGCCAGATCAGCCGAATCAACCCTGGCGATCAATGGGGTGACAGATGTCGCAGCCAGATCGCCCTCACATCCAGACAATATAAGCTCCCAAGAACGTATTTATAGCTCAATATTGCCGATTCCCTTTACGTCATGGTTTGTAACAACGACTAAAAACTTAACGACACTGCGCAGGGAATCATCACTTTGCAGCGATAAAACCATCCGAGAGAAACCGGTTCTTAATCCAGTTTAAAAATTTTAGCGAAATTCTCTGGGGTGAGATGTCTTTCCAGAAGGCTTTGCGAAACTTGCAAATTTACGGCTTCCCATTGGCGGCTGCTGCGCTCGTCGCCGTCCCGTGGCCTGGGCGGGGAGGGCTGCAGGCGGGGCCGGCGGCTGCAGGCTGCAGCTGATCGCGGCTGCAGGCGGGGCCGGCGGGAGTGCCCTGGGCTGGGGCTTCGTGTGCTCGCTCGGCATCACCGCTTAACCCTCCGTGTGGGGGAGTAATGTGGGCCCCTGGGATTTCTCTCTTCTTGTTCCCCCCGCCAAGCCTGTGGCTCGCTTGGCTCAGGTGAGGCGGGGAGCCGGGAGTCTGTGGCAGGCTCAGGCCTGAGCCGTGGATCCGCTACCGGTCACGGGCTCCCCGTGTCACAGCACAGACCGCTCGTCTTCTCGTGCCTGCCAAGAGCTTGTCCCCGGGAGGGGTGCGAGCTGATGGCCCCGGGGGCTGCTGCCTGTCACGCTGAGCACGGGAGTGCCCCCGGCTTGGTGTTGCGGGTGCAGAGTGGAAGCGCTGTTGGGCTGCTGAACGCAGGCAGGGAAAATCGGGCCCTGGAGTCCTGGATCTGCGGGACGTGCGAAGCACAGCTGCTCCCCTGGCCCTCTTCACCGATGTTCTTCTGGTCCGTGTTCTCCTTGAGTGGGAGCAATCGCTTCTTGCACGGATATTCATGTTCCCTCATTCCCCCGTTAGCCCAGATGGCCTTCATAAATCGCAGCAAGGGAGCAAATTTTTCACCAAGTCCATTTTCCTGTTGACTGAGGGGAATGGACAACAACCTACCGGCAATTGCAGCTCCTGGCTGCAAATTGCCACTTTATCTCTTTCTGATGAAGGGCGGAGAAGGGAGAAGCTCTTTGCCCATCACCAGGGTGCTCTTTCCATCAGATTTTAGTTCACAAGTTGGACTTTCTCTTCCAGTATGGCATAGCAGGCTCAGTTCTAGGAGCCTAGAATGTGACAGCTCATTTCAAAGTTTTTTGATCTCCCAGTATTTAAAAACATATTATTTATAAAGTATTATAAAAGAAGCACCCACCATGCCTTTACCTTCCTTTTTCCTGTGGTGCATTGAGGTGTGTTGGGCATCAGTGACTTGCTTATGTCCTGTGACCTGTTCACTGGCCTGCTAAGAGCAGGTCTCCAGAAGTGGCACTGAGGAAGAGTGGCTCTTCTGTTTCTTTAGTTTTTTAAACTACAAGTTAAAAATCACCTTTGACTTTTTTCTTCTTTCTCTGTGAATGTAGCTGTATCACAAGTAGCTCCTGTTTCATTCTGTTCGTTTCTGTAGTTCACAGTGATACTTTTCTAATAATTCATTGCTGTATTTATCAGTGGTAGAGATAGTACTTGGCAATGTTTTAGTTCCCTGTGACTTACCCAAGAGCAATCAGAGGCCCCTGAGCAGGCGGGGGTGGAATAGCCTGGCTTAATTGAATTCCCATGGCCTGATGCAGTCTCATATTTTGTGTTCTCTTTTCATGCCTGTTGGCTAACAAGCAGATCACTTTGTGCTCAAGGCCTTTTTTCCCTCTGCTTATGAAGGAGCTCTTGGAACATTGGAAACTGGAGGTTATTGTTTGTATGCCAAGAGCCTCTTTTCCAGAATTACTTGAACTGTGGATTGAAGTGACAATAAATCACCTTACAGAGGGAAAACAGCTCTCAGTTGCAGCAAGAACTTGCTATAAGGGAGTTCTGCATGTGAAATGCCAGTATGATTAAATTTGATTGCTCTCTTGGCTTATGGCTCTACAGCAGAATCCAGTTCCTGCTGAGGCCTAAACAGTAGTCTATTCAAAAAATAACAATTAATAGCCTCATTTATGAAGTCATTAAAGAACTAAAATGCCACTTGCAAAGCAGCATTGGATCATCTGAAAAGTCCATAAAGTTTTGCATAGCAACAGGGTTTATTAATAGAAAGAAATGCGGCCTGTTAGGAGGATAAGTAGTGCAACACTCTGAAACTCTGTATTTTCATCTGGATTATTACAGAAGAAACAAACCATTCTTCTGAAGTTTCTACTGATCCTCATATTGCAATATTTTTGAAGTTTCTACTGGAAAGTTTGCTGGATCACCACAGCTAGAAAAAAAAGTGAGAGGCTTAGAAGTACATTCCCATGCTTCACCTAAATGTGTAGAATTAATGTTTATATACTTTTGGCGTTCCTTGGTGCAAGGTCTGCCATTCTTGGAAACTTGGTTTACTGCCTCTTCTGTTTGATCAAGACTTGGCTTTTAGTGGTGTCTGTGAAACTTCAGTGCTAAAACTTCTGTTTTCTAAAAGTTTTAAGGTGTTTCTTCGTGGTGATTTTTTAATTTTTTCTGTTATCTCCTACTTAGCAACTTGATGCTTACTTTTCCTGAATTTCATGGGGATGAAGTCTATGAAATAGTTTGATGTGACTGTGCAGCAAGAAAATCAAATCAGTTTAGACTGAAACTTTGCTAAAATATTTTGTCAAAAATTAACTTAAATTTTTGTTGTGTGAGTGACCTGTGAACCATTATGCCAGCTGCCATCAGATTTTTGTATCATTATTAACTTACTATCTCTTATAACTCTTTCAGGTAGCAGAAAGTTTGAAGTCATGTCTGCAAAACCAAAACTTTACTACTTTGATGGAAGAGGCAAGATGGAATCCATTCGTTGGTTGTTGGCTGCAGCTGGGGTCGAGGTTTGTTTTTGAGTTTTTAACTTCTAGCTGCACATTGGTAAGCTTGTCTTTGAGGCAGATCACTTGTTACTAGTCAAAAAAGAAAAGGGATCCCAAGATGCAATAGTAAATGAACGTTGGCTATTCAGTGTAATTAAATACTTTTACTTCAGGCACACAAAAGCATGGCTTCAAGTTACATGTTTTCTGAGCAATGACACTATAAGCAGTCACACTTGCTTAACACAAGAATGTGTAATCCTTAATTAAGCACTTGATATACTGAGCCAGAGCTGCTGAGCTGATAGCTGTGTTCCTCACATAACAGGTGTTATCTGTGCCTGGTAAAAGAAGCAATTTACTTTCTATAGTCTTCCTGTTTTCAGTTGAATGCTCACACAGAGATTTTTGTTTTATTTTTCACTCCACTGGCTGCATTCTCCATAATAAGCTGTAAGCTTTCATAATTTAGATGAAACTTAGCAGAGTGAAGTGAGAAAATTGACTCATATGTGTAGGGAAATTATAAATCTAAATACTTGGGTAAAACAGAGAAGGAAGATACCACTTTAATTTTTTCTGATGGTATATAATTTACTTATTCATTTGCTGGCCATCTTAGTGGTAAACTGGTAGTACAGTTTCAGGACACGAAGGTCTAGTATTTGCTCAGAGTGTCCTCTTTTACACCATAAGCTGTTACAGTACGTTACATTACAGTACAGTTACTTGTGTACTGAGCCAAGGAATACAAGTTTTTTAAAAAGACCTGGTACCAGTCTTTTTTTGAAGGCCTTGCAGAAGACAGAACTGTCTTCTTCCCTCCCTCATTTGTTCCTATGTTTTAAGTCCCTCTCTTTTCTTTTTTTTTAAGTTTAAAAAAAAGCTGTTGATAAGTACCAATTGCTACCTTTTCCCTTGGAATATTATTTTCTCAGCTTCTCATCAGCAGAAACCTGGGTTCTGAATTTTAGACTGTGGTCGTACTTGCTATGGTTGAACATTGGCAATATGTTAATGTGCCTGATCTTCTGGGGTTTCTCTAGTATAGCAAATCTTAATTACTAACATGACTGGCACAGATGTTATGAGAGGGGCTGAATGAGCAAGGCATTTAGGGATTGGTAACATCAACCATTTTCTAGTCTCCATGTTGTGCACTGATCACAGACATGTATGGCACATGCAAACACATACATGTAGATGTCTAACTTTGGTGTCCTAATCTTGAACTCAGTTTCTCCATAAGTAACACTGATTGGACCGGCCATCCTCAACCATATTGAGTGCCACTACATCTATCTGATCACAGCAATTCTGTATCTTTTTGTTTCTCATCTTGTGAATATTTAATCTTCAGGTATCTGAAACATGCATCTGTATCAAACTTCCTGCAGGGCTTGCTACTTGTACACTGTTTTGTAAAATCTTTGTTTTAACTTCCGAAGAATTTGTTCCTGTCTAGCTCCCAAATCAAAATGTCACACAGCAGATTTTGTTCACATTCCAGAAAGCATCTTAAGGACAGCCTAGAATGTATTGTTGATTGTTACACATTACATTGCCTGTTTAATACCAAACAAACCATCCTCACTCCAGTTCTTATTGCCTGTTCTTCTGCTAGGGTTGCCCTTAGCAGCATTTATCAAGTGTGACAGTCCAGGAGATATTGCCAGCACTTCTGTCCTTGGTGTGTTCTCCCTTAGAGCCATATCTGAAATGAAAAGAACCATTATGTATATGCTTTTCCTTTTATGGTGCTTTAAAAGTTTATCTCTTCTAGAAATGTGAAAAGATTCTTATTTCCTCTTCTTCCTCATACTCTTTTGTCAGTTTGAAGAAGAGTTTTTGGAAACCCGAGACCAGTATGAGAAACTCCTGCAAGGTGAGTCCATGTGAAACCTCAAGAAAAGTGTAACCAGACTTAGAGAAGATGTGTGAAGTCTTTGAAGACTCCATGTGTCTTCCTTTCCACACAGAAGAGTAAAGCTGAGAGCAGCTGCAGAGGCTGTTTTTTTCCACATGTGGACAGATGAAATTGCAAACTGAGTATCTTTCCAACCTGGAGGGTTTGCCAGGCCTCTGGATTCTTCTGTTCTCCATTTGTCTACGCATCCCACCTGGTCCCACAAACTTAACCATGGGCTTCAGTAACCAGAAAATATGTATCCCAAAATTTCATGTTATGTCCTGATATAGCCTAAAGATTGGTCATAAGAGACAAATCTGTGAATCTAATTTTGCTTAAGTTTGCTTCAAATAGTGTTTGAATAATGGAACAGAATTTTTTTTACATTGTTTGGAACTAGACACTTTTTACTCAGTTGAGATGTTTAGTGTGATTGTCTCCACTGCATTTCAATTTCATTTCAAAAGCTGCTTTACACAGTCCTGACTGAAACTTCAGTGAATTTTTTTTAAGGGAAGGATGGTAATCCACAATAATTGTGTTTTTCAGTTTAATTTGTCTGCACCACTGTAATTTATTTTTGGCATGGAAGAACTCCAGTTTAATACAATGACTACCCAAAGCAAGCTCACCATAAAAGCAATGTTCCTCTGAAGGCAGCAGGAAATCTGACATGGAGTTATTAGATCAGTCAAATAATGTGTGTCTGTCCTATTAGGTGGATCCCTGCTGTTTCAGCAAGTGCCCATGGTGGAGATGGATGGGATGAGGATGGTGCAGACCAGAGCCATCCTCAGCTACATTGCAGCAAAGTACAACCTCTATGGGAAAGACCTGAAGGAAAGAGCCTTGTATGTAACAGTATTACTCTTCTTGAATTTAGTAGAGTAGTTCAGATGCATCTAGAATTAATTGCATAATTGCACACACACCTGTGCACAATCACCTGTGCTCAGTGATACACAACTTGCAGTGAGCTTGAGAAGGCACAGTTAAATGCAAGCCAACTGATTTGTTCTAACTCAGTTACTTTTCATATAAAAATATTTGAGTCATGGGTTTATTGTGCCTTACTGAAAGATTAATACAGCCTGACACAGGTATTCGAGAGGTGACTGGAATGTAGATGCTGAACTACTTTGGTAACCAGAAAACTTTGGAAAGAAATGGTTAGTTTCTAACTTTTGGCTGCAAAATAAGAGCTGTCATTGACATTATCTGTGGTTGCATGATGTCCCACTGCACTGTAAAAAGTGCATGGTTTAGATCTTTGGGAGCTGGGGAAAAAACAGCTAAAAGCTGTTGAAAAACTATTGGTTTCATGTGAAATAACATCCATGTGAAATTACATCTTGATGTTGTGTCTGTGAGGAAAACAAAAGTATGATGGGGCTGTCTCAGTATGTAGCATTTAAAAGTCCATCTACAGTACAAAACTTGCTCTGATAGCTCTGGAAAAGGGACAATCCAAAGAACTGCTTTACTGATATTTTAGCTGGATGAAGAACCTGATATGCTACAGACTTCCAACCCCATTATTTATCTATTTGGCACTACTTGGACTTTGGATGAAATTCTGAAGGTGGGATACATCCAGACAATTAAGTCAGTTGGGAATGACTCCTTGTGGTGCTGTGTGTTTCTTTGGTGATTGTGATCTGTAACACCAAAGGTACACACTTAATATCTGTGCAATCCTGTTTAAACCTGCACAATGAGGTAAGTAAAGAGCCAAAATCACTACAAATACAAATACGACTCCCACTGTGACATTTTTTTTTAGCCTGGAAAATAATTTCCAAGAGGGAGCGTGTTTGAGATTGCTTTAAAAAGCATTTCTCAGATCACACTGCAGCCTGGAAAGGAGGGGGGAGGGGAAGGCACCATGACAGGGGGATGGGAAATTCAGTGTTTACTATCCTAAAACAAATTTAAGGTGATTGGGCTTGTGAAGGTGCCTTCTATTTAAGGTTTTTGTTTGCTTTGGTTTTAAGGATTGATATGTATGTTGGAGGAACTGATGACCTTATGGGCTTCATTTTGATGTTCCCTTTCTTATCAGCAGAGGATAAAGAGAAACAACGTGCTTTTATAGTTGAAAAGGCGACAAGCAGGTATTTCCCAGTGTATGAAAAGGTATGGAGGAGGATCATTTTCTTCCCTGATTCTGGAGGGATAACAATGGGAACACTGGGTATTTCACCACAACCAGAAGCAGAAGTGTCAGTGCAGTACTTTACACCAGAACATCTATCCTGTCTGTTGGCTGGAGGGGAGTCAGAGCAGTATCAGATACATTGGGGTGGGTCAACCCAAGAGACTTTCAATGCATTTTCTTCCCCATGCCCAGGTGAGGAAGGGAGTGATAGAGCAGCTTTGATGGACTTCCGGTACCCAGCCAGGGTCAACCCACCACAGTAATTTGCATTGCAAAAGCAGTGCTAATTGTCTTCTTTGTTTAACATTTCAAATACATCTCAGCTGGGTTTTTGTAAACACAGTAATACACAGCTATCACTGCTGACTTCTAGCCATACTGGAATCTTGGTGTTTCTCTAACTGATAATTTGAGAGATAGGACCCAAGAGGTACTGTCAATGGAAATCAATATGCATGGACAGGATGATCCAGCAGGAATAGCTCCTCTCCATTTTAAAGACTAAAGAGAAAACAGTTTTTCACTTTGCAAGGTCTCCTATAGGTGGTTGCCACGGTGCATTCTACCATATATTCTACTTGTTGTATCTTATCCCTAATGCTTTAGGCTGATCACCTCTCTTTTATACTCTCTATTTTCCCATTGAAGCAGTAAAAACATATTGAAAAATTCCAGATAAATTAGACTTGAAAGATGTGAATACCAAGAAGGTATCTAACCCCATAGTCTAGTACACAGGGTTACCTAGAGCTATAGGAAGAAAGGATCGGTAATAAAAACCCTGGGATTCTAGATTTCTGCTGTAAAATGATCAGTGACTGCTGGCACATCCCCTGTTCCCCCTGTTAGCTGCATGGGAGAGAAGGGTGGAAAGGAGACAGTAGCATTCTCAAAGAAGGTGTGCCTATGAATTTTGAAAACATGAACCTCAGCTGGCTATCCACACCTGAGTGTTTTCATCTTTGACATTTCTAGGTTTTGAAAGACCATGGGCAGGACTTCCTTGTTGGCAACAATTTTAGCTGGGCAGATGTTCATCTTCTTGAAGCCATTTTAATGGTAGAAGAGAAGAAGTCAGATGTGCTCTCGGGCTTTCCTCTGTTACAGGTACGTTGCACTAACAAGATGCTCATATGGATGTAAATGTGATAAATGATATTTCAAAGTCTGTTCTGTGTCAATAATTCCACAAAACATTTGTTACTTTTTCATTGTAGTCTTGCTTTTCCTGCTTTAGGAAGAGCCTTGTAAGATGTTTCATCTAGAGAAACTGTTATTTTCTGGAGTAACCCCTGTACACATCTGAAGAAATGCACCCTCCCTTTTTTTGAACTCTCACCACTTCTGTGATACTCCTAAGTGGAAGATATTTTCTGGATCACAAGAATGATCTGAGTAATGTACATATTGGAAGCCACAGATAACTTAACACTTCATGCCCTATCAATACAAGACAGATGGCTCATTTTTTACTGTGGAAAATAAAAGGGTTGAAGTGACTGGGAGTAAAATTCATCCACACTTAAGACCATATTTCCTGTCTTGTCTCCACATACAGCTTGTTAAAGGATGTTACACAAATCAGTAAAATAGGGTTTTTTCTTGTATTACTTTCTGTTCTTTAAATACCATGTACTTACTGTTTGCCTTTTAGGCATTTAAAGCAAGGATAAGCAGCATCCCCACAATCAAGAAATTTCTTGAGCCAGGAAGCCAGAGGAAACCTGTTCCTGATGATAAATATGTAGAGACTGTCAGGAGAGTTCTCCGCATGTATTATGATATAAAAGCAAATTAGTTTGCCTGGCTGCAAGCTGTAAGAGAACTGCCAGACTGCACATGTCCAATTACACCGCGAAGGAAGGCGAAGGGGTGTTCCAGAGGTGTTTCAATGGGCAGGAGGTCGTGCCCTCACACAAAATACAGTAGACAGGTATCTTTTATAACACTTCAATACTAGCCTATTTTCTCCTTCATTCATCTCAAGATTTTAAGCGAGTGAAATGGCAGCAAGCACACTGTCTTCCTAGAGACTTTGTGGAAGAGCAGAAAAGAGAAATGTGAGTTGCTGACTGATAGCTTCAGTATGTCGTGGTATTTCTGAGAACTTTTTTCTAGATGCAGATCAGATTTTTATATGATGATTGCTTCCAATGTAGGCCTTTATTCTTCCTTAATATCACTGTTGGCAAATGAAACAAGTGGTTTTTAAAGAAAGTAGGAGTAAAGTCTTTCTCTTGCAGTTCTACTGGACATCAGTGACTTGTCTAAATGTCAGCACTGTGCCTTTATAACTAAGCTGCAGTTTTATTACTGAATTAGGAAGTAAACTGACTGCCAAATGATGTTTTTGTTTAACTGCTGTATCTAGAGGACCTGTACTAATCAAATAAACTTTTTATATAGTCACATTGTCCTGTTGTCTTGTGAATGAAAGCTGGAGTTTGCAAACATCATTTTTACTTTTCTGGGAGGATAATTCTTTATATTTGATTATGAGGAGGGTCGTTGTTAACCCACATGCCTCATGGAAAGGTATATTTTGTATGTGTTTATAAACAAGAGAATGGAGATGTGAAAGAGAGGTAGTAAACCATCACACAAACCTGATATAGCTCCTATCTAGTACCAACGAAACTCAAAATGTTTCTTTTCCTCTTTTTTTTAACTTTATGGTTTCCACAGAAAACTAGACAAAGGAATTTAAAATTGTTTTAATCACTTCAAAAATGGCACTTAGGTTAGGAAAAAGCTGCTCTGCAGGGTGTTACCTTGATGTTTCATACTTGTTATTTATAGTTGTACATTAATGACATAGCTTACAGGAAAAGACTTGTGCTCAATCTCTAATGGCCCTGGTTTATTCCTGTGTTAGCTGTGGGTTGAGAAATAAGATGCTGCTTGACACTGGGATGTAGTAAGTACACTCATCTGATATCTGATGAACAAGATGCCCACTTGAGAGCTTGTCAGACTCCCCAGCTTCAGCATGACTGAAGTTTTCAGTGCTACAAACACTTTCCCCTCATTGCCAGGTATACAGTTTGTATTGACCTACAGTAATTTATCAGCTAATGTATTGTCAATTGCAATTACAGTGCAGTCCTTGGTTTAATCTCAGATTATCTTATTAGAAAAGTTTGGAAAACACTGTAATTGTTGATCATAATTCCTTTGCTAAGTGAACTTTTTCTCCACAAAATGAGGAAAAGTTGTTGTATAATGCTGTTCAAGAGTTCCACAAGCAAAGATGCAGCAGATGTAGGAGGTGTCTCTGCCAGTACTTGTTGGGGTTAAGCCTAACAGCTGATGGTTATTCCTATTAGTAAACAGAGTGGTACAGCAGCAATGAATGTGAGTAGAAGAACAGCTGGTAATGAAGCCTTGTCATCAACACTATGTGTTTGGGACAGAGTTAACTTCATCATAGCTCAAGAGTGGTTGTGTGGACTGAATGACACTTAAACAGCATTTGGTGCATTCTTGAAGCACATTTTTGAGTTTAATTTCATCCAGAAAGAATCCAGTTTGTACACTCCAAGATCACACTGTGATGGGAGCCAAAGTACAGTTAAGAAATTAATTTTTAAAATATCCTCCTGTTCCGGACCACTTATGTAGACATACCCTGTAAGGCTCCAGGTCTGGCCCAGGTGATGATTCATTTCCTGATATTTCAGTAAATTGTTGATAAGAACTTCCAATTTTGTTCCATTACTTTTTTACTTCTTGGTTTGTTTTGAAATGAAAAATACCTGAAAGTGTTTCTACATCGTGAGGACTTCTCCATACAAAATCTACAGCCATGTTTGCTTATGCAGGTCTACATAGTGTGACACGGTGCTCTGGGTTAACTCTGTCTGATAACCTTCTTATTTTGATATTCCCATGCAGGTTTGTCAATTTACTTTCTAACCTGTGAAGAGCACCAGGTTTACAGACTGTTACTGCCGATCTGAGGAATGGCTGAGGGAGCTGGGGTTGTTTAGCGTGGAGAAAAGGAGACTCAGAGGTGACCTTATCATTCTCTACAACTTCCTGAAAGGTGGTTGTAGTCAGATGGGGGTTGGTCTCTTTCTCCAGGCAGCAACTGACAGAACGAGAGGTCACAGTCTCAAGCTGCATCAAGGGAAATATAGGTTGGATATTAGGAAAAAGTTTTTCACAAAAAGAGTGATAAAGTACTGGAATGGCCTGCCCAGGGAGGTGGTGGAGTCACCATCCCTGGATGTGTTTAAAAAAAGACTGGATGTGGCACTCAGTGTCATGGTTTAGTTGAGGTGTCAGGGAACGGTTTGGACTCGATGATCTTGAAGGTGTCTTCCAACCTAGTGATTCTATGATCTTCCATATTCTGGGCAAACTAGGGATGAAATCAGCTCAAATCTAAGTCTTTTACAGAGTATCTCTACTGAGCAACCTTGAGTCCTGGTAAGCACTCTAGCAGTGATTATTTAGGGTATTAGCTGACTTCAGTAATGCTTTCACAACACATAAGAGCTCATTCTGTTACGAGCCTTCAAGACAGTAGTAAACAAGTAAAATGTACAGACGTTTGTTGCTGTTTCTCCTATGTCTCTCAATGTTGCCAGCCCAATAATTCTGGCTCGATATTAGTTAATGCATAATAGCCTCAGGATTTGTTTCACTCTTACCTGTCACAAATCACTTAGGTGTTAGGCAGTTTTGATGTGTTCTCCTAGAAGGACTAGGGGGTTTTCTTCAATTCTTGCTCTGGTAAGACCTATTTATGTAGAAATCAGCCTGAGCATCATTCTGATAGCCAAGTAAATTATGCTTGGTAGAGGTAAGGGTTGTGATCCTATACAACCATTTCTGGTTTAAAACACTCTGCCAATGGAACAACAAGTTCATTTCTATTGAAAACACCATGATAATTCTCACTAATTGACTAGCAAGTACAGGATATTTGCTTTAGTACAAGTTATGGTTTCTGATGACTGTATGGGATCTTTACTTGTGCTTGCATTGTGCTTGCTGATGTTTTGATAGATTGCAGTTAATTCCAGTGGAACTCTACTATTTGTTAAAGCACATCTGAATGTGCAAAAGAAGCATCAGCTATTCATAGGAATTTTTCAAGTCTCCTGCATGCTTCTTGTGGTACCACTTCTCACCTGACTATAGCAACGTGAACCAAAAAAAAAAAAGCGAAATGCCAGATTCAGGGAAAACTAGCCAGGTTGACTGACTGGAGGATTCCTAACACTGCTTCTAGCAGGCACTTGGCAGATACTTCTATGTTTAGTATCACTTGCCAATTGCCACCATAGGCAAAATAGACGATTTGTATAAAATTTCTTTATTACCAATTAATATAGTTGGTGAGAAAGAAAACAACTTGAACATTTTCCTCCCACTCCTTTTCTTCCCAGACTCAACCTCCCTCCTTTGTTCCCGACTCCTTTGCCTTCTCCCCTCCTTCTCTTCGTGTGTTTGCAAGGCACTTTTTCCACTGTTCTTCCCTGCCACTCTGCCGTGCAGTGTTTTGCCACTTGTTCAACTCATTCCCCACTCCTGCTCTGGCCGTGGCTCAGCCGCGCCCTGCGGGGGGCGGTTGGATCTGGCTGGAACCGGCTGTGTCCGGCTGGAACCGGCTGTGCCCCGCAGGAACCGCCTGTGTCTGGCTGGGGCAGCCCCGGCCTCCCCTCACGGAGCTGCCGCTGGAGCCAATGCCCCGTACAGCCGTGCCTGGTTTAAAAAGCTGGTCTCTCAGCGGGTTTCCAGGCGGGTCGTGGGGATCACTGGGACCTGCTGGTGCTGGCCACACCTTTGAGGTCCAAGAGGGCAAAGTTCGTGTTCCAGAGGCGTGTAGGACGTGGACACCAGGGCGCCTGGACACTGCTGGTGCAGAGGAGTTCTCAGGAGGCTGCACTCGGCTCCCAGCCTTGCTCCTAGGAAAGGCTATTTTATTTGCTGCTGGGGAAAAAATTGAGTCGTAGGCAACTCCTCGGAGTGTCCCCGGGTTCCCTTTCAACAACTCGGGAGCTCTGGACATGGAATCAGCCTGACATTACTTTTCCTGCCCCCAGGTGGGGCCCTGCGCTTTCCGCAGGGGCCCTCGGTGGGGTCTGGCTGGAGCGAGGCGATGCCTCCCGGAGCCATCCTCAGCCACAGAGCCCGAAAAGTACACCTGCCGTGGGAAGGAGCTGAGGGACAGACCCTGGGGCAGCAACTTCAAACCGCTAAGCACCAGATGCTCGGTTTTAACATGTGACTACTTTTGGAGTCAGTGGCAAGAAATAATATTATCAGAATGCAATTCATCTCTAAGGCATGGTTAACCTCTGAGCACCTAAGTGGATGCATGTCTGCAAACCACCTTGGAGTGCAGGGCAGAGAAAAGGATATATACACACATTTCCAGCAGCTCCTTCCAGGCTTTGTTTCAGTGCAGATACCTGTTGGACTTTCTCGTGCTGCGTGCAGCCTGTGCCTGTTGTCTGTTTTACTTTCACTGTGGTCCTCTGAGGAGAGCCTGGTCCTGGCCTCTCTGCAGCTACGTATTAGGTAGGTGAAGAGAGAAACCAGATCCTTGGCACTTCGATATTTCACATTTTTATCATAGGGCTAAAAGAAAAATTAGCATATTTCATAGTAGATAAAGTGATAATAGATAGGAAAGATGAAACTCAGTGATCTGAATCAGTATTCCATACATAGGAAACCAGAGGCATTTAGTCTAGTTAAATGCACTTTGCCTAAATTCCCGCTGATGTGAGAAGCAGGAACTCAGAGGAGCAGGAGCTGAAGAACACGGTGGGTAATCAGCCATATGCCAGCTCCCAGCGTGCCACTGACATCTGAAAATGCTAATGTGACCTTGGTCCATAGTGGAAATTTTCAAATAGCATCATTGTATGTCTGACTCTGACATTGACCCAAGAGCTGTCTAGCTGTAGGCATCACTTAATGCTAGTGCAGAACAGGGGACAATTTTCTAGTTATGCTGCAGATTTGTATTGCTTACCCTACAAGCGCTACTTTTCATTTCAGACCAATTTAAACACTGCAGCTGTATCCTTTAATGTCACACCTAGAAACGTCATCCAAAAGAAGATGGAATGGAATGTTAGCCTTTCTGGCAAGAGAAAGGGAGCTTTACCTTATCATTCAGCCTCAGATGCCAGAGCTTAGTACATACGACCACAGCCCTGCCAGCCTACTTGGATACGCATTAGTTCAAGCAGAGAATATCCTTCCACTCGCTTTCTCAAGGACATAGTTCTTATTTAGCTTAGATCTGGAAGACAACTCTTCTGGATTCCTTTGAAAACCTGATTTGAACAATTATTTCTGAGAAGTTTCAGAATGGGTTGCACAGAGACAGCTTTGAAAGAAGCAGTGTAACTCTGATACTTTTCAGAACATCTTGTTCTATGTTCTCCCAAAGTATGCCGACACAACAAAACAAAGCTGTGACAGGAGTGTTTGTGTCTTAATTAAACAGGCGCACTATTTTTCTAGTGCTTTTTTGCTAACAGTAACAGGTGGTAAAATGCTTTTTTGCTAATAGTAACAAGTGCTAAAATGAAGGCAGTGTGGGGCTGAGGCTGGAGAATGTGTATCTCCAGGATGTGTGGGTCATTTTTACCCTACAAGACACCGAGTGAAGATTTCACTAGTTAGATAGTGTCCTGGCTCTCCTTGAAGCAAGAGGGATGCCTCTTCAAAACTGACAACTGAACTGTATAGGTTTGGGCCCCAAAGATTTTTGTGTCTTTTCTGCTCATTCCAGTATAAAAAATTAGGAATCTCCACTTTAAGCAGTAAAACATATCCCCATCAACACTTTTCTAACATGAGTGTATGTCTTGTATTTTATTATTACAACTTTATTACCTTGTGTATAAAGACCACAGGCAGTTTCAGCATGGTTCTTAAGCACACCCAAGCCATCTTTCAATATTCATACTGTGGTAAGGACAGTTCAGGTCTCTGTGTACATCTGTTCAGTTTAACCTCTCGCCATTCAGGCTGATGAAAAGAGGCCTATGTATGTGTAAGGGAGCTGTTGCCTTTGTGAACTGGGCACTGGGGTCTATAGTGCTGCTAACTAGCTGGGCAAGATGAACCAGATTCCTATTCCATTATCAAACTTGCATTGAGAACTTCCCCTTGAGAACAAGAGAACAAAAGCACATGAAGGTTTGTACCTGACCCAATGCACTTATCTTTCCCTTCACGTTTTTATGTATCTTGTACCATATCGCCAGTTTCTTCTGATATTTTTTCATTTGTAGTTTTTATGGAAATGTAACAACTGTTGTACATGTGCAACCTACAGAACTGACTAAGGATGCAGAAATAAACCTGAAATGAAGGTTTAGATTGTTAATAACTTCATTGCCTCTGTTCTTGAGCAAAAATCAGAAAAGTCATTAGGTTTTTAATTCCTGTAAATATTTTTCTTCTTGAATCAAGCTAGTTACAATCTTTCATATCTGTCAAACTTCTGTGGACAGAAGTCCAGCAACTGATGGAAGCTGTCCTGATGGTAGAAGAGAAAGTGCCCTCCATTCTCTCCAAGTTTCCTTTTCTGCAGGAAATTAAATCAAAGAGTTATGCACACATATTCATTTCAAGTTTTGAGGAAGACAGAATGCTTGGCAGTTTCTTGCACTCTTACAGAATGCAGATGTAATCAAGAGAGAATCAGGAAATACAACCAACAGAGTAAAATACAAAGAATACAAAAGGAAAAAAACAGAGCTGAGAAATGCATGTGAGAAGTGAATTACAAATCAATTAGTCACAAAAATTATTAGATAAATTATTTTTTATGCATGTGGTCTGAGTACAAGAGACAGAGAAGGGCTTTCATCTCCCCTATCTTATAATAGAAGTGGAATAACACAATTAAATAAAACCAGCAAAATACAAGCAAATAAAAGCAACATTTTCACACTAAGCCAGTGGATCTCATTGTTAGAGGATGTAATTGAGGCCAGGAATTTAAACAGATGAAAGTAGTGTGAAGGATATAATGAATGAGGTGAAATCTTGAAAGATATTGAACATTTAGGGGCTAAGTAGCTCTCCAGTGCAAAAAGATTAAACTGTGAAAGGCAGGTTATCCCAGTATTGATCACTGTATGGTTTTAAACCTTGCATTGTAAGCTTGTACCATCTGGCTTGCATCTGCTTTTCTCTGAAGCTGGACTATCTGCTCTTAGGAAATTGCCTCCTCCCTCATCATCAGCCCTGAACCACCATCTGATGAAGCTGATTTCACAGGCTTTTGTTGGCTTGATTAAAGGTTTTCCCACCCCTATTCTTAGTAGTAGAAAATAAAAATATTCTTTAAACCTAAGTTTAGGTTATTAGTAGTTTTAGTTGTAATAATGCACATGAAGTGAGAGTCTTAGAAAGACCCCCAGGACACAACAGATACCAAATAGAGGAAATACACACAAATACAAGTTTCTATCAAAATATGAAGAAATTACAATACATGAGCTATTTAAGTTAAATATTTTACAATGAAATTTGTAAAATATACTAAAGGCATGTTTCAGTCTTTGAAACCTATCTCACACCTTGATAAAGCAGCCCTTTGACCATGTTGAGATAGTTAGATCAATAAAGACTAAACAATCCAAATAACAATGTACTGAAAACCAGCTCTCCATTTAAACTCTCCTCACAGCACTACAGTGGGTGTAAATCAGAATTAGGGTTATTGTTTTCAGACTTTCCTATGCCAGCTGAGAGTCAAAGAGCTCAGGGAAGTATGTGTGAGGGCTTCTACAGGCTTGGTTAACCTTGCTTTGGGCAGTCATTAAAGCTTCCTGCACAGAACCAGAGCAGTGACTGAAGGTTTGCAGCAAGGCTTAAGTGATGCATGACTTGTTCAAACTATTCATGTGGACTCAAATTATGTTTATCACAGTGGTGTGGGGTGTCAGTTTAGGAGCATGCATGTTTAGGAGTGCAATAAGCAGCATGGGGAGAATCCTCCTATCCTTCTATGTTTAATTCTTTGGTGGCATTTAGTGGTGTACTCTGTGCTCACCTCTGAGGAGATGCTGCAATCAGGCATCGTTCCCCAAGCCAGCTGCTTGGTGGTTTGTGAGGATTGCAGGTAGGTACATTTTGAGAAGACTTTGAACTTAACCTCATCTACAGCACAAGGAAGTGTGTATGCAGAGCACAGTGGGAAGGTGACATGCCAGGGCATGGTATACTCACTAGTTAAAATCTGCCTTTGCCCAAGCCCAGATCACTTCAGCAGCACCTGGGCCCTATGCCCGCTTCTTGAATACTCACGGGTGTGGCTTAACAAATCATGTGTAAAAGAAAGTTATTTTCTTTTCTGCTCTAGAGGTTTACAGAACACCTATTCAAGTTATAGATAACAGCAACCTCCTTGATATGATTACCTTCAGATTCCAAAGGAGCTTTGTAATTACATTATGCAAGGCTGTGCTGGAAGCAAAATAAAAAGAGAACAAGGGAGAAAGTCTTTCTGCCAAACAAGAATGGGTAGAAGGGGAACAACAAACAAATCTGGATGTGGCCATATTCAGCAAATTCAAAAAGTATCAGAATGCTTTGCTTGACCACTCAGTCACCCCTGACCCTTAAATTAGGGACCTCTCCCTCCCATTCTTTGCCACCAAGCCTACTGCTGTCCTTGGCAGCTTTTGAGACTGCAGAGAGGACAAAGAGACTACAGTTACATGTGTGCTCTTCTGTGGTCTCTGTTCCTGAACCAACTCTTGCATTCAGGTGCATGCTAATATTAAAGACCTCAAAAACAGGAATAGATTAATCTTGGTTCAGTACTGCCATCATGGATAGGTATGAACAAATGCTCCTTTCCTACTCAGCTATCTCAGTATGTGCTGCATTCCTACTGGAGCCACATCTGCATTACACAGGAATCACCATTCCCATGATTAGTACAGCATGCATTTACATAACGTTCAGATATTCCAAAATAGGGTACCTATTATGTCAGCTGGGGATTGTTCTAGGCCTCTGTTGGACTTCTGACGCATATTTAGGAATTTTCTCTGGGGTAGCCTGGTAGTTAACTGGGTTTGACATAGAAAACATACAGACGCATGCATTTAATGTCATGCTTTACTCAGTATATTATGAACTTACAAGAGAGTTAGAATTAGGCAAAGTGTAAAGAAGCACCATACAGTTGGGTTTTGCTGACAGTATCAACCTTTGAAGCACATAAATGACAAATTTGCAGGAAGCCTCTAAGGGTACTGCATCCTCTGGAAGAAACTGCCAGCAATTGCCAGGCAGAGAAACCATTACAAAACTCCAACTGAGTGAGAAAATGTTACCTAGAGACTTTTGTCCTGAGATTCCCCATAGTGAGGTGCTGTGTTAGTAGAGCCATGGCTTTAGACAGACAAATACAATTTTGATAACAGTGTGGGTTCTGTGAACAGATCTTCAGATTAATTGTACTGATGTCTGCTGCAGGGGTGTAAAGCAATGCCCAACATCACATGTGGGTCTTTGCTAGAGGAAAGAACCTTATCTTGGCACCCAAATCCCATTTTCCATTTGCTGTGCTATCCTTGTGTCTGTTCACATCCACTTTCAGTTTTGGGATTTTTAGCTGAAATACAGATAGAAAAGCTGAAAGAGTTACTTCTCGTGGGTAAGAAAATCATCGTTTGTTTAATCTCTGAGCATTAGCCATGTACATTCAATTTCAAAAATTAGTACTATTGCCTTGAGACATAGGGTGGGTTGTGACATAAACTGCTCATCCATTTTTCATGTCAAGTAAGCTTGATACTGTATTTCAAAGTAATTGAGCCCCATTATTCCATACTTTGAGTGACTTCTCTATGCCATACAGCAGCAAAAATAAGAACCTGCCAAATAATTAAATAAGCCTGGAAACTTTTGTGGTTTTTCTTTAAATGATTACTACTACCTTAAATATGACCCAGAAAAAATCTGTAATTTTCTCAGTGTTTTCAAATGTCTTGCTCTTGTATTTGGGTAAAATGCCCCCCAAAATTCCAAGAGAACAGTTCAAATAGATGGCTACCTTAGAAACTGTGAGGTTAGTGTCATGGTGTCAAATCAGCAAACAAAGACTGTCTCTGCTTGGGTGTCAGTTTTCAGAGCCATACGTCTTTAAATTGGATAGTGTCAGTTTAGGAGCATTGGGAGGCTTTTTTCTCTTATTGGGTATGGCTGGAAACTCCCCCAAGCTGCAGAGTTTAAACAGCCCTGGAGAACTTGCCTGTGCTGGGTGGAGTCTGAGTTAAGGTCAGAAGGTAAGAATTTAAACATTCCTTTTTCTTAAAGCATTTGCATGACTATTTTTAAGTGAAACAACTAAGTTTTTTAGGGCATCTGTTGGTGTAATGTAAATTCTCTGCTCTCCTTTGTCTGTGTGCCAGGTAGACTACAAATGGCTTGATAGTTATTCACCAGTGGAAGCTGCAGGAGAGAAAATGCCAGAGAAAGATGTGTTTTAATCAGGAAGTTAATTCTGTGGTGCAGTGTGGAGCTGACCAAGGCAGCCATGAAACAACTGAGAGGACAAAGTGCAAGTCTCGAGCACTGTGTTGTTTCTTCTAGGTTTGAGCAGGAAAGCTGGCCCGTGGGATATACTGGACTCTAATCTCAGCTCCAGGGCTAAACAGCACTTCATGCTGAGTGCTCCTGTTTTTGGATGATGATGATCTCTTAAATTGTTCTTGCATCCCTGAGATGTATGCTCAGAGAAGTTCTGGACAGGCATGTTACTAAGGCTCACAAGGCAATAGGAAATAGGATAGAAATATGGATTTTCGATAAAAACAATTTTAAAAATTGTATGTAGTCAAATTTTGTGTTGAGGCTTTTGCTAGATATCAGGGCAGTGTATGCAAGATGCAGTTATTTATTTTGCTGCAGCATTAATTCGTGACATGAACCAGTTCTTCAGCAGTGTCTGGGTTAGTGCAGTAGTCCCCAAAAGCCCTGAGTAGTGATGTATTTTGGCTATAGGAATCTGATATTACTTAATTAAAATTAGAAGGTTTTCCATGCCTGTTCTCAACAGTCCCTGGACATTTGGCTGTTTGTACCTTTTTCAAGAGTCTATTTTGTTCAGCAGGAGCAGTCAGACATAGCTTTCCAGGAGCAACACCAGCTCATACCATGGACTGCTTGTAAGCCTGGTGGTTTGTACTGTTGTTGTGCAATACATGATAGACCATTTCCTATCTCTTTTTTTGTCCTTCTGCCATATAGTCTGGCTGATGAATGATAACACGTTTCTCTGGCAATTGTATAACTTTAACAGTTCAGTAATTCATGGAGCATTTGATAGTTTACTTCCACTAGAAGTCATAAATCCACACAGCTTCCATAGCTGCCCAGTGGCATGGCATGCTCCAAATGCATATTGAGAATCAGCATAAATATTTACAGACTCGGAGCAGCTGATAGATCTTTGTTAATGCAGTTAATTCAGCTGCTTGTGTGCTCAGCTTTGGACTGAGTGGTGGAGCTTCCACAGCTTCATTCGCAGTAGTTAGTCAATAACCTGTATTCCAGTTGCAGCTCAGATAATATGACTACCCACAAATAACAATTCCAGATTGGTATTTAGAAACAGTGCATCTGTTACATCTGCTTGAGCCTTTTAGGCTTTATGGGTGGTTACTACACAGCCATGATGTCATTCCTTCCTCAGGTAGAAGGAGTAGTGTAGTGGGAATTGGCATGTCAGTTACTATCCCAGAGGCTGTTCCTTGCCCTTCTTATGCAAACAAAGTGAATGATTTACTACAGTCTGGCAGTCTCAGGACAAGTGCAACTAGCTTCAAAATCCTGAATGTCTACCTTGTGTGTTGCCCAGTGAATGGGTTCTTCATCACCTTAGGTTATCAGTATCAGGGGTTTTTCTGTTTCCTTGAAAGAGCTGTCTGGTGGCAGAATCCTACAACTTCTGAAAAGTGTTAGTTTTTAGTACCTAGTCTTGGAAGATTTTGAATTATTTTAATATGATTTTCAGATAATAGCTATTCATCTTGGCTGAAGAATGTAACACAGATATTCTATACCTCTCTTACACAAATTACAACTTATATAGAAAGGCCCAATGACCATTTTTTAGTTAAGGCAAACAGTAAGGAATGGGGGACAGCTATACAAGATTACTTGGCTACTAATAAAGCATCAACATATTCTATCAAAAATGGATCAACTTTTTTAAACAGTACATCCTGAAAGTCTCTTAGTAAAACTAGAAAAACAGTGGAGGTCTGAGTGAAATCCTGAGGCCTTGGCTCTGTAGGCGGTATCTTTCCCCAAATAAATGAAAAAAGGTGTTGAGAGTCTGGATGAGTAAGTTTGTTTTTTTAACGTAGAAGTTGCCAAGTTTCTAATTAGTTGAGGGTTGTATCTTCTGATCTTTAGGGAATCTCAGGTTTCAATACTCACAGGGGAATGAGCAACTAAACTGAGCCCACCAGACAAGACTAGGGTCCAGACCCACTAACTGAAATTAGCTGCCTGTATGTGAGCTACAGGTGTCAGGTCCTCTATAGTCAATGGAGATGAATTCAGCAGATCTAAAGATTAAGGTGACTTTTAACCAAAACTTAAGAGGGTTTTTTAAGTNATGGCAAATTTTAATTCTATGTTTGTCATTGTTTTTCTCACATAATTTAATGCCACATAGAATCTCTTGTTCATGTGAAGTGATAAAATGATACCTGAGGCTTTTTACTCCTATTCTTCTTCTGCAAACAAAAGATAATATTTCCAGGAGGATTGAGGTTCATATACATGATATTTCAGTCGTTGGCTTTTTTAGTTAAAGGAAAAGTCATATTTACTGTAAGTTTCTGTGCATTACAAGTTGGGGCAATGTGTGTTGAAATGATAGAGATGCAATGAAGCTGAAAAGAATGATAATGAAAGAAGCACTAGCTAGTTGTTGTGAGCTATGTTGATAAACTGCCCTACAGTGAAAAGTAGTCACACAAGATGCAGAAACTAATAAAACACTGTCCCTAGAGCCAAACATTGTAATTAGGAACAACTATTCGCGCTTTAAAACTGAACATTCTTTTTTCCATAATGTGTATTTGGATTATATTTACTAAATTACCCCAAATATCCCTATTTATTTTAGTAACATGACTCGGTTCTTACTGGAATTGCTCAAGGGAGAACTCTCAATCTTGTTTTTTATTTAAGTCCAGTTTGGGCAAAATATATTCCAAATGTACTTTATTTTAAGTTCACCTACAAAGCAGTGTGGCTTGAAGAAAACATACCACTGGAGTGTACTGAGGCTGATTCAAATAAGAAATGTCAAGTGGATGCAAGGTGTGACAGATGTAATGTTGCCGCTTTGGCTTTAACTCTGGGAAAACTGAAGTCATCTGGAAATTTTTTTAAGTGAGGCACTCTGAGCCATTAGGATATGATTAGGAAATCTATTTTAAAGAGTTTTTTCCCTTCTGATCATCAGTATATGATACAAGCATCTTTGTGAAGGGGAATGCCATTCGTGTTCTTTTAGTAATTAGGGCACGAAGCACAGAGGAATTAAGGCCTGGATGTAGAAATGCTTATGCTCACATATGGGCACTGCCAGTCCAGCTGGTTGTCCTGTGTATGAAAGAGCTTGGTACGAACGCGCTGTTTCTGCACGCGCTCTGGGAGAGGCGCAGTTACAGCAAAGCATCCACAGCCCCGATGTGCCAGTCCCCCTGGAAACACAGGGCCCCCATGCCCCAGGGGATACTTTTCAGGGCACATGAAGCCAATGCAGCTAGGTTCCACATCTGGCTTTGAGGGACACCTCAAGGCTGCCATAAGCAGCAAAGAAACAGGCTGCAGCCATGCAGGATGGCCAAGGAATCCTGTTTCATGGAATAAAGGGAATAGCAACAATTCATTCACCCCTATCTGAGGAAAGAAATGGACTGCATACGAGGCTGCAAAATGCACATATGGCAAACAAAGCTAGACAAATTTCAGCCTACTGGTAAAACATGTTTTCCTTTCCTTTTCTTCTTTTCAATTATGATGATGGCAATGAGGCTAAGTGAGTAATTTCCCTGAGGATGTGGCAGGATTTTCAATAGCTTTGTATAATTGTTTTCATGGGCAGCAGTGTTCCCCCTGTAGCTAGGGACTCATACCACTTGTTTAAACAGGTCTATGTTTGCTTGCAATCATAAGAAACCTCCCCAGCGCTGGGGAGGGCTTTACAGATTCACACATCTTTCCTTTCCTAGCACTGGCTGTGTGGTGTCACTGGTCTGTCTCTCAGTTTATGTTTTGAACCAAATGAAGTTTAAACTTCAACAGGCATAGCAAGAATAAAAGGTCTATCTCCCCTCAAAATAATGGTGCTTAAAACACCAGTTTTATGAGATACTGTTTTCTGCTTAGTATCTTTCAGGGAACCAGGAGCTCAGGAACATGTCGGGGAAGCCCAGGCTTACCTACTTGAATGGAAGGGGCCGGATGGAGCCCATACGATGGCTGTTGGCAGCAGCTGGTGTGGAGGTTGGTTGACATTTTCAGTCAAGTGTAAAAGACTAGTGTTCTCTACTTTCCTCAGTGAGGGACATGTGGTGGTAACATGCATGTGGTGGGTAAAAGCTGCATGAGGGTGGCTAAATTCTTTTGTCCAGTGGCACTGCATGTTTGTAACTACCTTTTTCCATGGTTGATACTTGGAATGCAAACTCAGTGGCATTTAGAGTTTATTAGAAATAGTAGCAATCTCCTGAAATGATTAATCATAAGGGGACAAAATGGGGTTTTTTTTAAAGGGCCTTTATTAATCATAAGTTATCTAGCTGTCCTAAACCACCTTAACTCAATCTTACTAAGTTTGCAGTTGCAATGTGTGTAAGCTGGGGTGGGGTTAGAAATATTTGATGTACCTTGTACTTCCCTTGGCACTGGCTCCAACCTGTCTTGTTTCTGTAGATGCATGCACTCTGTTTGTGCTTGGTCTTCAGTTATTTCTGAATCAGTGCACTGATGCAGAAGTGTCCAGGCCTTCCTTCTGCTCCCCATCAGCTGTCAGGGTGTGTGTGGGATCCTTGGGACATCTGCACCTAAACAGTGCAGCTGAAGATCTGGCCCATTACCTTTTGCTTTACTCAGTAATTCTGGGCATGGTTATGTGCTATTGCTTAACAGAAGAAAAATGTTCAAATACAGCAGTGTGACACAATTCTCACTCCTTTTTCAGTTTGAAGAAGTTTATTTGGAAACAAAAGAGCAGTATGACAAGTTAATCAAAGGTAAGACTCCTGACACCTGAGACTTAGTCCTTCAAAATAACTGTCCAGCCTAGCTAAACTTATGGTTTGAAATAGTTTATTTAAACCAGTGGAAACTTCTGGGTGCACACCCTGAATAGTGGAATACTAATTTTGAGTAACCTGCTATTTCCAGTGCCAAATAACTGGTATAAGCTAAAAGCCAGAGCTTTGTGATTGTGTTTATTGTAGTACATTAAACAGGAAAACACTTACCTATGCTGTTGAATTGTTAGCATGGTACCTGGCACATTTTTCGTCCAGGGCAAATAGAGCTCCCTGAGCCTGAGATGTGAAGCTTCCCCTACTTAAAAAGCATGGAGCCACCAGGGGGACCTGTGGAAGGCCTGGCATGGTCAAAGCAGTGTGTCACAAAGGCTTCGTGCCAACCTTGGGAGCATGACCAGTTCTTCCCACACACCAGTGCAGACTCCTAGCCACTGCCCTTGATATCTGGTTAGAAGAAACCCAGCAGTGAACCCCTCTTCAGACACCCTGGAAAGAGAAGACCTTCCTGGCAGAGTGGGGAAGGAGTTGGGACAGTGAGGAGCAGTAGAGAGTGCATATGCCCCACAGTTTACCTGCTGCCCAAGACGTGTGAGAGAAACCTCGGAGCAGGCTGGGCTTGCCAAGCCATACAAGGAGGCTTGGAAGAGGTCTTGCCTGCATTGTGGCTGAGCTCAGAAGGAGAAAGCTGTGTTTAAAGAAATTCTGTCAGGGAAAACTGAAGTGAACAAAAATAAGATAGAAGTGTTATTAAGTAAATCAGAATTAAATTTGCAGGTCCAGTTTGCTGGGACTCTTACAATGTGGGAGGACAGTGCAGTGTACACAAATCAATTATAGCTCTAAATATAAGAGCACAGGTACTGAAAGCCAAAATCTCTATATCCTTCACAAGAGCAGGTTGTCTAGAAAGAGTGATACTGTAACCAGGATTGTATCTGAGCTTATTGATATCCAGAGAGAAGAATTAAATGGTGGTGAAAAGGATAGGGAAGTTTTATAAAGAAGATCAAGTGTTTTATGTCTATATATTGAGCTTAAGACGGTGAGAACACAAAGAAAAAAGGTGTGGTTTAATAGAATGGGTTGAAGAAAGATAGATAAATTAGTCATCCTGATAAAGGGGCCTCTGGAATGTTGCCAGTTGTGCAGGGCAGGACTCAACAGGAGTAACTGCACATTACTTCTCCCTTAAACTTTTTTTCTCTCCCTACCTATATGATTTTTGACAGTTTCCTGGGTTTAGACACTACCACATCGTTAGACTGGCCCAGGCATGACTTTGGCCCGTGCCAGCTGATGATCCTCCAGGCAGTGCCCAGCACTGTCAGGATGATGCCTGGGCCAGGGGCTGTTCCCAACAGGCAGCTTGCAGAGAGACAGCTGTTTTGGAGGCAAAGGGAGTTAAATAGCTTTGGCCTGTGCAGACCTGTACCTGTTGGCCATGGGATGACTGACCTGGCACAATCTGTGCAGCCAAAGGTTGCCCAAGTGGAACCTGGGTATCAGTGAGCTCTGCTGGTTGGTTACAAATAGCAGGTGATTGTTTTTTAATGTGTGCTGCGCAGACCACCTTTGGACAGCACAATCCAATCCCTGGAATTACTGGTAAACTCCTTTTAATCCTGCATGTGTATTCTGTGCTGTGGTTATGTGAAATGGTTCTCCCTGCAAAATGAGGAAGTAGAGGCAGTCCACTACTGATTTTAAGAGGGACTCCTCTTATCTGTAGATAAGAAACAAATGGTGTATTCAGTCATATTTGCTGCGTTGCTTTTTGTCAAGGGCCAGAAAGACAAATGTTATTTTTCACTTCACATCTTTTTGCTGAAAAATATCCTTCCAGATCAATTATTTTTTCTATTCTGTTGCTTCTGCTAGATAGATACCAAGTAATGTTTCTTCCTTCAGATGCAGAGGTGTGTTCTGGAAAGACAAGAACACACATGATCTTTCTGTGAATGTTTACAAGAAGCAAATACAAGCTATTTGTTGCTGCAGAGATAACTACTCTTTGAATTTCAACTTTAAATTAATAATATAGAATGGGTGAAGAATATTAATTCTAGCCTAGTAAGGTATTTTAACAGCTCTGGAGAAAAAGGCAGGCAGATGTGTCTGTTAAAATGAACCTTCATATCTGAAAGAAGGATTCACCAAACAGATATAAATTGAGCAATTAAAAGAAATCACTAACTTTGAGCAATGCAAGTGGCAGCTGCCTATTTGGATTTGGAGTTCTGCTGTGATTATAAACAGGGCAGGATTGTTCTCTGGATGTCATTAGTGTGTAGATGGAGGAGGGAGTGTCTCCAAAAACAGTGAATTAGTCCAGCAGAAAACTGGTCTAGGATAGACTGACTTTGCAATGCTAAATCTCTGTGTGTACTTAGCTCTCAGAGCTGCCTCACTGAAAGCTCAGACAATTGCTCCTACCAGCACCAGCAGAAAATGGGACTATAAAGATGTTTCTATATAAGCCTAAATTGTTGTAGAATGGCACTGAGACTAGGCCTGTAAAATCTATGGGGACACTCAAACTCTGGTCCTGAAGTGAGTGTGTGAAACTTACTCAAACACCAACAGCTGTCACAGGCTCTGCCTTTAGCTCTGTAGCTTCAGGATGTTTAAAGTGGCCTGACCCCTGCTGGTATTCCAGCAGCTTGGTCTTGCTGCAGTACTACTCATGTATGTCCCTGACAGGGAATTGATCTGCATTCAAAAGAATTGGATTTTTTTAAAGTTCAGATTTACCACGTATCTTTATTTTCCTCCTATTCCTTGAGCTGGAAGTGCTGGTTCAGGCTTTTCCTGCCAGCATGAAGCAGGCAGAGGTACAGGCAGGGCCAACTCCCACCAGCCAGTGAAGCTCTGTCAGTGCTGTCAAGCCCAGGGCCCAGCTGTGCAGTGGTGACTTTGCTGCAAGAGTGTGGTGCAGGCTGTTTGATCTTCCCCACAATGTTAGTTGAGTGCTGTCAGTTTTACAGTTAGAGCAAGACATCAGTGGTTTCCTACACTGCAAGAGAAATGTGCTCAGTGTCTCACTCTCCTGTACACCTTGCAGTCCAGGAGGAGCTAACAGGCTTTCCTTCACCTCTCCACCCTAGATGGATTCCTGCTCTTCCAGCAAGTGCCCCTGGTTGAGATCGATGGGATGAAGATGGTGCAGACCAGAGCCATCATGAGCTACATAGCAGGGAAATACAACCTCTATGGGAAAGACTTGAAGGAGAGAGCCCTGTATGTAACACCTCCTATCACTAACAGAGCAGTGTGTTATTTGATAGCTACATTATATAAACCAAATTCAATCCTGTAAATCCCATATAAAGGCATCAAAAAGGCTAACAATAAGATTTAACCACTGCTCTTAACAGAAACAGGCTTCTGTTCTTTTAGAAAAATATTCAGGTTTTGTTCATGTTTAGTTTTGGCTGTGAAAATTGGTACTATGTTGGTGATATAAAATTCCTGTAAGTTGCCTTAGTTAATTGGAAAACAGACGAAATAACTTCTGTGCTTTTTTCTACCATCTTCCCCTGACCAATAGGATTGACATGTATGTGGAGGGAATATCGGATCTGATGCAAATGATTTTGATGTTTCCTTTCTCTCCACCTGATGCAAAGGAGAAAAATCTTGAGTCAATTAAGGAGAGAGCAACTAACAGGTACTTTCCAGTCTTTGAAAAGGTAAGTGACAGCAAGTATGTGTCTATCAAACTTGCGATTATCCAAAAAGTTTCTGCAAAATAAGAATGTATTTGTAGTGTAGGTCAGTTCCCGATTTTTGGCTATCAAAAAAGGGGAAATACAACATCACATCTTCCTCTCTTTGTTTGCTTGTTATCAGGGCTGTGGTATTTGAACATCTGCGAAGCAATATGTTCTCAGCTGTACAGAAAAACTTTTCACTAAACGTTTTGTGATTATTTTTCTTGAGGGAGCAGTTCTATACTTGTATTTGTTTAAAGCCCATCTCTCTGCCATACTTAATTTCATTTGGAAAAATTTCACTGGAGGAATGCAAAAATCCCTTGTGCACAAATCAGGTAGAGAGGAGTACTTTAGTAAAACGACAGTCACAGATTTATGAAACAATAAACCCAACCCATATGATTCATGCATCTGGCAATATTTCCCACTTTTGTAATATTGATCTAGTTTTCTTGGAAAACAATAATAAAGGCTGAACATAACTCAGGTTCTTAGCACTAAAATAGTCTGTTCCCAAAGGCAGGGATTTTCTTTAGTTAGTTGTTGCAATTCTGCATTTCTGAGTTTGCTTCCTGATATCAGCATTGGACATCGCTTCACATGAAACATCGAAATGGGAGTTCTATGAATTCCTTAAATTGCTTGCTGCTTCCTCCATTATCCTATTTCTAATTCCAGAACTGTTACTAGTCTACTTAAGCACGTTTAAGCATGGTTTTGTTTCTGTTCCTGGTGCCCATCATCATTCGTTATTACTGAGTGACCAAAGTTTGTAGTCTGTGTACTAGAACACGAAATGAACAAAACTTCATTTTTTCCTAGCAATAATGAAATTTAGGCTCAGCTTCAGCTGAAAAGTCCACCCTGCAATATCAGATAGAATTGCTGCTCAGCTCTGCAGCTGTGCTGTGAGGCTTAGCTGCCAAGGATGCCCATGTGCCCCACTCTCATCTGCAGCCCACATTTTCTTGTCTTCTCCAGGTTTTGAAACAACATGGCCAAGACTTTCTTGTGGGCAACAAATTCAGCTGGGCAGATGTTCAGCTAATGGAAGCTATTTTAGCAGTGGAGGAGAAAGTTCCTGACGTGCTCTCAGGGTTCCCTCAGTTGCAGGTAATTTAATTACTGAGCATGCTGTATTCAGATGCTAGAGGTCAGTCCTGTCGTAATTATCTCCCCATGCTGGGTAAATCACATTTTTGTGGCTGGAATTCCTCTCTTGCTCTATTTTTTTAAGGTTTTGGTTTTTTTTTTTTTTAGGTGTTCAAAACCAAAATGAGCAATATGCCTACAATTAAGAAGTTCCTGCAGCCTGGCAGCCCGAGGAAACCCCCACCAGATGCCCATTATGTAGAAACTGTGTTGAAGGTTTTTAAGAAATGAAAGCCTTGCCACCTTTGGTGAGACTCAAAATGCTGGCAGAGCAGGGGAAAGCAGAGCAGCAACCCCAAACCCTAAACCAAAGGAGAAGGAAGCTCAGCAAATTAGTATTTTTTTAGTTAAAACCAGTGCTAGAGGAACAAAGCAACCCATACCAGAAATAAAGCATTCTGTTACACTGGCAATGTGACAACAGCTTTGTCTTTATTGATATCAAATGCTTGGCAAAACATGAAAACAAAGGAGTATGGATGCAAAGAACTATTTGTAGGATCGGGAATTTATTAATTTGGAAAAAGAACAACACAGTGTTAGTATTGTCAGAATGTAACTTGTTGGAGAAGATATTTCCTACATGAAAAGAAGCTCAGAGTAAGAGCTGTGGAAGAGAAGAAAGAGAAGACTTGCAGCACCACTTACCCTTTAAAAAAGTAGACTTGTTTCAGATTTCCATTCTTAAATTTAAAGCTTGTGGGTAAATTGTATTTTGAAGGTCTCTCAGTAAAGTTTTTGCAAAACTGATTATTTTTCTCTATAAATCAGGTATTTCAAACCTGGATGATCATACCAGCTACTCACAAGCTGCTTACAAATATATTACCTCTTGAGAGCAAAGTGTTGTGAAAGCAAGGTGCAGTCTGTTTGCAGACTCTGGCAAGGCAGAGGGGGTTTATTTCTACACATTTAGGACAGAACAACAGACTGTATCTGAGCAACAGATACAGTCCATTTAATTTCAAATAAAAATATTTACTGCAGACAATAAACAGCCTTGTGAAGTGGCCTCATGCAACAGAGAAGCAGCTGCCTAGAAGGAAACTGTGTTCCAACAACTGTCAGTAACCAGATCTGATGCTTAATAGCCTATGACATGAGTCAAGAAAAAAAGAAATTAGAAAAAATATGGGAAAATGAACCTGAGGGAGAAAACAGAGGAATACCATTTCCCAAAATAGCTCAGTGAAGTGACATTTCCGAAAGTCAAGTTATGAGACAGACTGTATTGGACTTAGTTGCCTGAAATCTCAATGGATCCTTGTAACAGAACAAGAAATGTCAGTGTTAGGATTAAGTCATCCTCTGAAGAGGGTGCTCCTCTCCCCTGCCTCTAAGGGAAGGCTGAAGGGACTGGCTTCATCAAAACTTTTAACTGTTTGAGACAGAATAATTTTGAGTAGTTCAGCTGTACCTGAAGAGCATGATGAGGGATTCCTCCTGAATTTGGACCTATTGGAAGGAGACTAGATAGGTGTCTACAAAGTTAGATGAGATGGGTTTTCCTAAGTTGTCTACACTATAGTTAACTTTCAGGCTTGAACTCACGTTTCCCTACCAGGTGATCGCTAGACTCAGGATGTCTCCTAGAATTTATCAGGGGCAGGCCTACAAATGGTGAATCCAGACAAGTTACCTAAGAGGGAGTTTGGGTTTGTGAAACAGCCAGATGCTCCTTGGTGCACATGTCTCTGTATGGAGAGCTTCAATCTCCTACATTATCCTAGATTCTGTGTCATAAGTCATATGTGTTCAAAAATGGGGGAAAAACTGTTTCCAACAGTGTCAGAGGCTGGATGGAAGACCTTCCCAAAATGTAAGGAGGGAACAGAGGGACATAGAGCCTTAACCAGAACGGGGAGCTACAAGAGTTGCTCTCAGCCAGGGGTCCTCTTTTGTGAAGCCTGGCTCCCCTTATGTGCCATATGGGATACAGAGTTTTCCACCTGGGGACTAGGCACCTCCTAAAAGACAATACATTGCAGTGGTGACACTTTTGATGCCCTGCCCTTCTGTGATTCTAGCTCTAAATAAATTATTGAGCTTATTTTATTGCCAAGCATGGAACACATCAATGTAAAGGTACCAACAGTGAGGATTGATAGGATGAGGATCATGTTCAGCTACCAAGCAATGAAGTATGCATACAGGAAGTACATGAAGGAGACTGCCTGCTGTACTGTAACTGCAGGTGATGGCTACAACAATATTAACCAGGTAGATTAGATAGGCAGGAAGGTACATGGGAATGTATGCTGTATTGACTTTTTGAAATCCATTCAGTTGTCCAAAGAAAGCAGTCAGGAGTGCAGAGTGCAGTTTGCCTTCTGATGCCACACTTCATTTACTTGTCTTTGGTGTGTATTTTCACTAAGTCAAATTCAGGGAAACCTTCTTCACAGGAAAAAAAAAAACCAAACAAACCAACCCAGATGTCCAGAGAGGATTCAACAGAAGTGACCTGAAGAAATACACACTAAGCAAGGCATAGAAGCTTGTGAAAGATTTGAGCTGAATTAGTTGATGTGATTTATGTAAAGTGGCAATGTGTAAAAAGTAAAAAAAACGATAAAATATTAGACTAAAAGTGTGATTGCCATAGCAGTATTCTTTTAATCTGAGTGAGCTTTTCAGCCATTATAATTATTTTTAGCTAGCATGGTACCAAGCAATGAAAATAGAAGGCATATTACCATTTTTGTGCTAGCAGAGATGTTTCCAATGACCATGACCTCTGATTTATTTTACATTTCTACATAGTCAGCATTAACAGGAATTTATTCTCTGTAGGTGAAAAGTAACTAAACAGAGCTAATTGGTTTTGTTTGCTTAAGAGAGAGAAGTTTCCTGTTTGTAGAGAGCTGTTTGGAATACTCAGTGTAGGAGGGGCTCCAGAGTTATATAATCTCAAGGCGGAACTGCTGGTGAGCTTAGAGTGGCTTGCACTGTGCACAAGGTAAGTGGGTTTTTTGCTTTCTTTTTCCCTAAAAATGCAGAGAATGGTACATGAAACTCAGTCATAGAATGGGTTTTATGTCTCAAAGGTGTGTATGTACTTTCTTTACTAAAATGGTTATGTATACCAAATGTTAAATTCTTAATCAGCTGCTTTTGAGGTGTACA
>VXBC01000323.1:14485-38412 GCA_013399945.1 Ploceus nigricollis
GTCCGACAGAGCCAACCTCTGGTGGCTCTGAAGATGGACATGCTGCTGGCCCAATTAGAGAGGTTGGTAACACCTCTGTGATAACATAGTTCAGAAGAAAAGCAAAATAGCGCAGGGGCAGTTTTTTCCAGGGATGACGAGGCGCCGCGGCTAGGGGCTATCCCAGCACAGCCCGCGGCGAGCCCTGCCTGCCTGGCTGCCCCTGGCCAGCCGTGCTGCGGGCAGCAGGGCAGGGGTGGCAGTGGCTTCTCCTTCCCATGCCCTGCCTGAGCAGAGGCGTTGAACAGCGCCAGAGCCGCGGGGCCACCCCTGCCCAGCGATGGCAGCGGGGCCGCCAGGCCGGCAGCGGGAACGTGGCGAGCAACTCCCCGGGGTGGAACCCGCACAACAACCCCAGAGCTGCGGGATCCTGCAAGAGTCTTTGAATTAGCAGAGCTTGTGGCAATGGTACCTACAGGCAGCAGTTTTTCTTCTAGTCAGAGAAGAGGAGGAAGTGAGGACGTGTGAGGGAAAACAACACGGCAGCACCAAGGTCAGTGGAAATGAAGGACAGGGACGAAGTGCTCCAAAGCGCCGGAGCCGAGATTCCTCTGCAGGCCATGGTGAGGACTGTGGTGAAGCAGGCTGTCCCCTGCAGCCCATGAAGTCCACGGGGGAGGCAGAAATCCACTCACAGCCTGTGAGAAAAGTGCTCACGCCGGAGCGGGTGGATGCCGGAGAAAGCTGTGATCCAGTGAGAGACCCAAATGGAGAGAGAGGGCCCCTGCTTGCAGAGACAGAGACAGACAGCCCTTGCTCCAAACTAGAGCAGCCCATCCTTGGAGGATGTACCCCTCGGATGAGTGACCCACGCCACAGCAGTTTTGGGAAGACTGTTTGCCCGTGGGAGGGACCCCACGGCATAGCAGAGCAAAGACTCCTCTCCCTGTGTACACAGAAGATCTTGAGTGATGAACTGACCAAAACCACCATGCTTTGTCTCCCTGTGCTGTCAGTGGGAAAGAGGGGGGGGTCTGGGGGTGAAAAGGCATTTTAAAGGCTTATTTCTTATTATTTTACTTCTCATTTACTTCTCTGACTCTGTTAACAAATTTGTTTTATACCTTTAAATTTGAACCTGTTTTGCCCTCAGAGTGTTTGAGTCCCAGTCCTCATCTCAACTCATGAGCCCTTTGTTAATTTTTTTTCCTTCTTCTTTGCCCAGCTGAGAGCAAGAGAGGGTGAGCAAATGGCTTTTGTGGGTGACTGGCACTTGGCCTGTGTCAAACCACAATATAGTGATAACTTACTTTTATTGAAACAGGTGCATGCTTCCAAAAGGAAAAGTTATATAATGTCCTAGAGGTTAGATAAAGGGTTGACAAACCTGGAAAACAATGGTACAAATGTTGCATTGCTTATGTAGAAGCACTGCTAGGAGCAGAAAATCATTCCCATAACAGGGAGTATTAAAAAAATTGCTAGCTCTCTTCACAACTCTAATAAGGGGAAGCTGCTTTGGAAAGCACCAGAGTGAGTTGGGAGATTTGGTGTTAGGATATTGAGGAAAATTTACCCTTTGCAACAGGTCTTTGATGGCTTGCACATTCAGCTCACAATCGACGGGTGTGATCTGGTCTGTGTAAGGCTTTTTTAGGCAAAAGGGAGGATTTATTTCACACAGGTGAGATGGCACCATAGGAATTGTCCAGCAGGAGTTAAATCCATGGCAGGAGATGCCAAGGATGCACCTGTGTGCCTGCACACGCACCGAAGGGGGCTTTCCAAGGCCATCATGGTTTGCTCTGGTGGTGCCCACACTGTTTCCCACTTCTGCTGGGTGGCCTGAGCTGCAGGATCTGCTCATGGTGACAAGGGTACAGGCCCTCAAAGCACTGGCTCTTCCCTGTCACCTGTTTCTTTCTTGATGGCCAGAGGTTCTTGCTTCAGTGTTGGAGTCACAAATATGGCAGATTTCATGGCCGTGTTCTGTATTTCAGTGGTGGCAGCCCTGGGACAGCATGTGGTGAACATGGTGACGTTGGATTAGCAATTGGCCTCAATGGCCTTACAGGGCTTTTCCAACCCAAATGAGTCCTTCATTCTCATGAAGTTCTGCCCTGTTACAAGGAATAGCAGCATGTCCATCTTCAGAGCCATCAGAGGTTGGCTCTGTCTGACACGGTGGAAGCTTCCAGCAGCTTCTCACAGAAGCCACTTCTGTGGTCCTCCCCCGCTACCAAAAACCACACTGTGCCAAATCAGCACAAGAGAGTGACCTTTGCTGAGCACGTGCAATTTTCTGGAAGTTTTCACACTTGATTCCTTATGTGGGCAAAATGTTTCCCTGAGTGACACACACTTCGTTTTTTCCCCTGTACTTGCCCCAGGACTGGAGCTGAGATACTCAAACACAGGAGTTCCAAACCACCACTCAGCCCAAGCTTCCACACAATTAACTCCCAGGAGATAATTACTTTTAGAATGAGCTCCAAGCTGTAAAGTTGAATTCTCCTCCTGCTCAAACTATGATGTCTCTTGCAGCCACCTCGCTGTGATTTTTGTTTAATCCACACCTGAAACGTAACCTCTCCTCCTGTCCCCCTTGCCCTTGGTGAAAAGCATGGACTTTAAATCCTCCACAGAGCAGAGCAGAGGGGTGACACGGCACAAAGAGTTTGTGTCTCATTTCCTGCTTTCTGAGATTGCAGCCCTAGTGCACACATATGGTGTTTACACAGCCTATTGCACACCAGGAGATGCTGACACTTGTTCATTAGCAGCCAAACCTTCACAAAGGCCATGTCAGGCTGTGCCAGCCCAGGGAGAGCAGGGACAGGAACTCCTGGTGAGGTGACTGAGCAGGAGATGTGGGGTGTGTGGAGGGGGGCTGTGCTTCACACTCAGAAATTGCCACACCAGATTTCCCTCTTCTCCAAAGATGCAGGACAGAGCTGAGGGAGCTGCACAGACCATGAGTGTCAGTGAAGGAACAGGAGTCGTTTGACAGGGTTAAATGCCAGACTATGGTGGAATGACACCAACAGGATGCAAGGATGCAGTTTGGCTTTGAAGCAGAGCATTGTGCTGGGAGCACCAGGGTGAGAGAGGACGGGAGGCTCTCGGAGCATCATCCGCTGCACCATCCCCAGACAGAGTCAGGCAGGCCAGTGCTGCATTCACAGCCACCAATTAAGCTGAGAGAGGCTCAGTTTCCCCTGGGTAAACCTGAGCTGATGGGATGCTTTGGCAGGATGGAAGCACCACAGCTCTGGAGTTGTTCAAAGCCAAGAGAGTTTTGAATTAAAGAGGAACATGGGTCATGGGTAGGTGCTGTGTGATGAAGTTCAGTGTCAGCCTGTGCTGCACAGCCACCTCCTATGTGACACCAGTGACCTGTGGGATCAGACCTCACACTCCAGAGGACAGGGCTTTGCTGGAAGAGCAGATGGGACTCTCAGGACTGGGGCTAGGAAGAGTTTCACGTTCACAGATAAATTCTGCTGGGTATTTTTTATTACGTGCATGCCAGAAGTCAGAGGCAGAGGAGCTGCAGGAGATGGCCACACTTGGGGTAAAGGTGACTCAGAGCACAACATCCCTTCTATCTGTGAGCTCCCAGTTCTGCTTCCTAGTCAGTCCAGATGCCACTCTGGATCATAGGCACATCTGAGAAATGGAGGCCACAGGAACCATGTCTCCAAGACAAATCCAGAGACTGGCACAAGCACTCCCTGGAGGCAGTGCTCCCACAAATCTGCTGGATTACCAGCTTTACCAGGGCTTTATTTTCTCTCCGGGATATGCACTGTGTCTGATCTCATGCTTGAGAGCACTGAGCAGCCTCGGGCTGCCTCACCCCTGCCCCAGGGACATGGAAAGGCAGCCTTCCCCCAGTACACTCATGTGCCAGGTGCAGGTGACTTACACAGCCTGGGATGGAGTGGAGTGGAAAAACCAGGCTGCTCCTCACTACTCTCCTTGTTGTCTCATCACCTTTCTCCCAAGGATGCCGTTCACCAGCAGTGACAGCCATCACTTCCTGACAGGGAACCAGCACAGGTAACCGCACAGTGGATCATGGACACTGAGTGCCACTCACTATTGGGTATCAGCCTTGCAGGGAGTGACTTGCAAGCTCTGTGCTCATCCCCTTCCTTTTAATCCAGTATGGAGCAGAAACATAAGTGAGAGGCTGTCGCCCTGATTTTTTAAGATCTTCTAGCCTTCTGATATTTTCATTCTTGTTGCAAACTTTCCCACACATTTTCTGTAAACAACTCAATTGTTTTGCATTCCTTCATAGAGGCGGAGAAAGTTGATAGATTAGTAACCTGTCCAGTGTCATTGGAGAAGTGGCCCTTTCACCCTCCAATCCACTGTCACTTTTGTAAAACTATAAATACTGGAGTCAGAAAAATAAAGTTCTCTTTTTCACATTTCAGCTGCAGCATGCACGCGTGTTTTCTCGTGTCCTATAGCGACAAGAGGCTTCTTTAGCAGGTGTGCAACTTTTTTTGTATGAGCAATTGCTGTTTGGGGTTTGTGGCTTGCAGAATCCAGGAATTTTCTAATTGCCTGGGATCACAGAGATGCACAAGGACCACAGGGCCAGCACACACACAAGAGGTTAAGTCTCCTCTAACCATATGTGGGCAGTAGCAAACTTCATCAGTGCAGTGATTGTGACCTCTGGCAGGACAGGGAGGGGGCTGCTCATGTTCCTGCTGGAGTCAAACCCTTGGCTGATGTCACCCAGGGCAGAGGAGCCCCTCCCCAGGGGCAGCAGCTCCCTGAGACAGCCATCCCATGCCTGGTGTGCTGGCTGTGCTTCCTGGAAGGCTCTGGGAGATGAGCTGCCTGTCACCATAAAGCAGAGCCTGAGCACTGACAGTGACCAGAGCCGGCATTAATTCACTCCCCACCAGCTCCAGCTGTCTCCCATGCCTGCATTTGGTTTAACCAAGTAACCTCTGGTGGAATTTACAATCTTCCTGTTTCCTTGATGTATTAGTTGCAGCCTCCAGGTCTGATGATTAGATGGCCCGAGCCCAGCTCTATCCCTTTTTTTAGAGTATACTGAAGGTTATTTGTTTATTACAAAGGCTGATGATAAAAAATACTCTGCCACACTTATTCCCAATTGCATCACCATGGCAACAATGATCAAAGTTTTCGAGTTTTTCCTCAAAAGAGTTTGCTGGGTTAGGTTGTTTATAGAGATCTCCATGTGTGCCAGGTAGGAGGTTTCTAGTGATTTATCTGGCACATGCTTTGTCAGTTATCTATGTTTGTTTGTGCAGCTCAGCTGCTCTCTTCAGCATCTCTGCCCATTTCTCTTGGCCACTGTCCTTCTCAGCTCTCTGTGTGGCTCCCTGGACAGGTCACCTCTTCTCCTGTCTCACCCCAGCCCCTCTGCCAGGTACAGAGATACCCACCTTTACCAGAGCCACCTCCTGTGGCAGTGCAGGGCTGTCCCCAGTGTCACAGACAAGCTCTGGGATGTGCCTGAGGCTGCACAAACCCTGCCTGGGGCTGGGCACTGCAGACACTGCAGGGGTGGTGGGGAGGGCAGGATGGGACAGGCATGGGCTGCAAGAGAGGCTGTTTTGGGGTTTGACCCATCTGAGGTACTGTCAGCGTCTGCAAAGGGTGACATTCCTTGGCCTCTGTCCCTGCTGCCCTCCTGCAGTGCCTGGGGTGACAGTGAGGATGCTGCACTGCGGGTGCAGCCTTGGGTGAGATGGGTCTGACCCTGAGGCCCCACGGGCAGCAGGAGGTTCTCAGTTCACACCAAGAGTTTCCAGCCACTGGAGTCCCAAAAACCAGGCATCACAGAGGGACCTGTGAGATGCTTTTCCATGAAACTTGATGCTCCTTCAGCAACAGCTTCCTCTCGCTGTCTCACACTTCAGCCTTGGAAGGAAGCAGCCACAAGTGAGAGTCCTGGTCCCACATGGAGATATTTCTGCACCCAGAGGCTGGTGGCTCTGGATGACTCCAGTTGGTCTGCACCTGCTGGCTTCAGACACACACACCCAGCCCTCAGTGTCCTAGTCTTTGCATAATGCTGCCCAAATTTATTCAAGCCTGATTCCGAGCCAACTCATTAGCTGACAGCCATGCTTTCCCAGACAGTCCTTGAGCACAGAGAACTTCACCTTGCTTTGTCTGTCCCCCAGAGTCTGTTCACCAGTGTCTTGCTGCCCTGTGGTGCCCAGGACTGGCGCCCAGGACCAGTCCCAGGCTCTGGAGAAGGTTCAGGAAGGTGCCTCAGTTGCAGGTGTGTTCCAGAAGCAGGTTTCACGAGGGCCCAGGACTCCTGGCCATGCAACATGTCCCAGGCCAGGCAGAGGAATTGCCCTGCTCCTCCCAGTGTCCCTGCAGCTGAGTGCCAGTGGCAGAGAGGTACCAGCAATGTCTCTGCCCTCTTCCCACCTATTATGGGAGCTGCTCATGCTGCTGAAAAACTCTGCAGACCCTTTGCCTTGCTCTATCCTCCTCAGATGACACTGCTGTCACCATTAGGCTCATCCTGCACTGCATCACCAGGAGTGTCTTCCCAAACTGAAATCCCCTCTTATTCCCCACCCCATTCCACCTCATGCCCTTGATCTCTCCTGCATGGTCCCAACCCGCCAGTTACATGCAGTTGAGGTTCACTCTTCTGCACATCTAAGAGGGATTAGATTGAGCCAAGGAGCCACCCTGAGCCCCACTGTGTCCAGGGGCGTTGGTCATTGCCCTTCAGTAAGATCCACAGTCCACAGCAACTCTTCAGGCACAGTTTGTTTAGGCAGTAAGATTTTGGGAGTCTCACCCCTTGATTTGTTTCATTTCCTCTTTATTATCATCGTTCACTTTGCACTGGTGCTTTATCTTATGAATATTGATTCTTTTGCCTCACTGGTTAGCGATTGTTTATTCCACACTAACGTTTTCTGTTCCTACCTTTCTGCACACTCAGGTGATTTATAAAGGTAGTAAAACAAAGAGCGCTTGTTGCAGTGAACTCAAAAAGCTTTGCTGTGCAAAAGGGTCCTGAGAATAATAAATCAAATCTAACCTTGAGTCAGAGTGTCATCTCTGCTGCACTCACTCTCAGATGGAGTCATCCAGCACCACATCCAGAGCTACACCATCCACCAGGCAGCTCTGTCTGCCCAAAGCTGCTGCAGGGAGATTCCCCTCTCTATGTGTGCCATTCATCACCAGCAAAGCCAGAGGCTCCCCAGGGAATGGGCACGGCCCCGAGGCTGCCAGAGCTCCAGGAGCCTTTGAACAGTGCTCCAGGGATGCACAGGGTGGGGTTGTTGGGGGGTCTGGGCAGGGCCAGGGGCTGGGCTGGATGATCCTGTGGGTCCCTTCAGCTCAGGATATTCTGTGATTCTGTGATTGTATGAAAAAAGGGCATGGCTGGACTCCTGGAGAGTGGCCTCAGAAACTCCACTCTCCACCTTCACCCCATGTGAAAAGGTCCTGCCAGCTCTGACAGACGTGTCCTTGGGGCACACTTGTCACCCACGGCCTGAGAACCAAAGGCTGCTGGAATAGCTGTGCACCTGCAGGTGAAATCCTGTCCTGCTCGTGGCTGGAGCTGCTGCCCGGGAAGCAGCGCCTCCATGCAGCCACAGCGGGCTCCTGAGGCTCTCTGCTCCCTGGGCAGTTTGGAGTGTGTGCAGACAGCTCCACTCACACACATTCCCCAGGCAGGGCCGTGCTGGGATGGCTGAGGAACAGGAAAACAAAAGCAATTGCTGAAGACACAGCCCCGACTGCCTGTCACTGCCACACTGAGCCCAAAAAGGTCACCAGACCTTTGCTTACTGCCTCTGAGGTCCTCCATGCTCAGACACCTTAATTCCTCTGTGTTTTCCAGGTCAGTGGAGCTCTTTATGTCTGTCCATCCATCAGCTCTGGCAGTCTCTGTCAGCACAGAAGGGGGCTGTTCTCTTCACCTGAAGGCTGTGTGCTGATGTGAGAAGCCCCAAGCAGGGCTCTGGTCAAAGGGCAGGGACACATCCCAGTCCATTTCCAATGCAACTGGGTGTAAATGGTTTTCCTGGGTGTAAGCCGAGCCAGGGGATGCCCCACTCTGGACCACTGGTGCAAAGAGAGCCTGGAGGAAGGTGCCTCCTCACTGGGTCCCACTGGAGCAAGCCACTGCTGCCCTGTGGTGGTGCTGGGCCCCTCCCTGCAAAGGCTGCAGGAGGGCTGTCACAGTACCCGGTGGCCACGGGGTACAGGAGGTCACACAGCCACACCAGGAGTGTTCCTAAAGCCAAAGGATGGTGGAAGGGAGGAGGGGGAGCCCCAAGGCACAGCACTTTCCCCAGCTGATGCAGAACAAAGCACACCCCAGCAGGCACAGTCACTTCCCACGGAGATGACAGATGGGGTGACAACAGGCTTTCCACATTCCTGCTGGGCCAGCAGGAAGATAAATCCCTTAATTTCCTTTGTCTGTGAGAGTGCTGACCCGAAAGACCAACCAGCCACCCTTTAGCCCCCAGGTACCCATGTCTGGGTGTCAGTGCTGGAGGATTTAACACCGTGATCAAGAGAAAAAAGAGCAAACCTGCCTAGAGATCAGTGCAGCTGTGCTGGCCAGCACAGTTTGGCTCTCATCCCAAATCTGCACTCACCCAGTCACAGACATGTAGAGCAGTGCTGACTGTATCGGTATGGGCTCACTGTCACAGCTGCCATCCCAGCTGGGACAACCTACTGTCTGTGATAAATTAAAGGTGATTCAGGCTGTGCTATCAAAACCTTTTCCCAGTGAAACAAACTTACATTTTTGCAAGAAAAACAACCAGAAGAAGGAAACTTACAGTTTCCTTGAAATGTTGTCACTGCAAAGAGAAAACAAGAAAATCACAAGTTGAGTGGTTTCTGAAAGTTTTCTGGTGATTTTGTATCTTGCAATCAGAGAATCAGGGAATTCCTACTGTGGAAAAATTTGTAATTTCAAAAATTCATCTCATTGTCTCCATTGATCACAGAGAAGCAGTGGATATTTGTCCTGCTGAACTCTCTCAAGGGATAGCTCCCAACACAGAAATGGCTCTTTTAAAGTGGGACATCACTCCCTATTTTCACAGAAGGGAATGACCCCTCTCCACTGTAGATAGGGACATGGAGCAAGTGGAGTGCTTGTCAGTTTATTTGAGGACCATCCAGGAGACTCATCCTCATTTCTCCTCTTTGCTGAGCAGGGTGAGCCCAGTCTCCAGAGTCTGATGTGGGAACTGCCCAGTGCCCATAGTGCTGAGCACAGTCCCATTCACTGCCAGGCTGCAAAGCTCTTCCTCATTTCCTTTCACAGCAGAAACATCCTATTGGTGGTCCCCTGGCTGAAGCAGGAGTAATGCCAGAGAGAATAAAAATCAGGGTTATAAATAAAATTCATAAAGCTCTGGCATTTCCCTGGCCATATTGAACCACACCAGCACCTGAGGCAGTGTCCTTCCACACCAACCCCAGGTTCCACTCCTCATGCAAACACAGCCCAAGGGTTCTGTTTCCATTTGGTGCAAACCAATTTCACAGTCTTTGGAGCTGCCATTAAACAAAATCTCTGATTTCTTTGCCAAGAAACCCACCAGAAGAGATGGAAGGAGGTTGCCCAGCCCTGCCTGTTCATGCCCCTCTCTCCTCACTGCAGAGCCTGAAGGACCTGTAGTACCACAGCAGGTGGAGGTGATGCTGCCCTAGGACAGAGCACTGTAAATGCTCATTATCTTCAGCGTGGGCTGAGCACGGAGCCCCCTGCACCCCCGAGCCTGCAGTGCCCCTGCACAGCCCATCTCCTGCTCCAGGTGAACAAACCAGGTTGGCACTGGGGTGTCCCTGGCAGGCACACACTGACACCCCTGAAACAGGGCTCTCAGTTACTGTCACATCATCTCCCTGTGACAGGCATTCTCAGCACATCTCCTGCCCTGCTGAATGCCCCAGAGTCTCCTTGCTTATCTGAGCTCCCAGCGTGCAGCTCCTGGCAGCCTCACAAAGAGGCAAGCCCTGGAGGGAACGGGATGAATATTCATGGTCACTGTGTCTGCAAGGAGAGGGGAGGCTCGAAGCACATCCACAGGTGAGTAAGACATTCACCAGAAAATTCACATTCAGGCTCTTATTCCTCTTACAGCATTAAATATTTAACAACAGAAAATTTCAAGTGTCTTCACAGTGTAATTCCAGTGCCAGGAGGATCAGCTCCAATTGCTAAGCCCAGCTCACTGCTGGGACCAGCACTGCCAGCAGGAGAGCCTGGGTGGCCTACAGTCCCACCTGGGCTTCCTAAGCACCTGCAAGGACAAGTGCCAAAGCGAAAAAAGGAACCAAGGGTGTGAACATTGTAATATGGAGGGAGGCTGCAGGGACAGCACAGATGTCCAGGAAGATTAAAAGGGAAGAAAAAATCCCTGTTGCATTAATATAACAAAATCCATGGTGATAGGAAGATGGGGAGTCTGGAAAGAGGACGTGTACCATTTCTCAGGGGCAGCAGTTTGGGGAGGGATGCAGGCAGGGCAGTGGAGAAGGAGCTGGACCTGGAGAAGTGCAGGCAATGCCACAGTGCCACCCTTCCAGCCAGGCACACTCCTACCTTGAGGGCAAGATGAGGAGAGAGGCAGCTTCTTATGGCTTGAAATACAATCCACAATTGAACACAAACACACACACAGCATGTTGCTAATTGTCTCTAACATTCCTCAAGGAAAGCTGAGATCCAGTAGCATATCTACAGTCCATGCAACAAGAGAAAGCATTCAAGGGAGATAGATTCCTAGGAGCATTGGTTAACACCCCAGTAAGAACATAAGAGCAAGAGCAGTTACACCCTTAGCTGCTGACAAAAAGGGGAAAAAGGGTCAAATTCAGTATGTCACTGGGTAACTGAATAAAAACATGGGGTTTCTTAGTGCAAGTTAACGTGTCAAGGCTGAATTTGCAGGGTAACATTCTCCAGTGATATCAGTCCTTGGCAGAGAAGCAGCAAAGCTGATACAGAATTGAATTAATAAAGAATTAAAGGCTAGGAATATTATCAAGGCCAGTCAGAACGATGTTATGGAACACAGCCCCTGCCCAGAAAATCTGTTCTCATTTGCAGGGGAGAGCATCCATGTGGCTGATAGGATAGAGAGCCCAGGCACAATCAGGCTTTACAGATTTGGATGAAAACCAGGTCCAGCCAATGCTGGTAAAGCCCATTTGTAAATATGCTGAGTGCTGGACAGAAATAGCAGATCTCCAAACAGGCAGGGAATTCTCATCAAATAAGAGTGTGATGGAGGGAATTTTGTGAAGGACAGCTCTAAACACTGGAACTGTGGGGAAGGAAGATGATGACGTGGACATGGACATGGAAATGGGATGGAGATGGAGATGATGGAGGTGATAGAGATGGAGGTTGGTTGGAGGAGAGCGGTTTGCCTGCTAGACAAAATTTGCAGGGTGCCAAGTAATGTCAAGTATGAAGCAGTAAGGGAAGAGGTCCAACTCTGAGGTCTGTGTGAGCAACCCACACATTGATGTAGCCAGGTTGTAAGACCCAGCATGAGGACAAAGAGCAGCAGTTGCAGCAAATTCCCAGTGCTGCAGCCTCCCAGCCCAAGTGCAACAATCCCTCCTCTGTCTCCCAGCCTGCAGAAAAACCTGGACAGGCAGAAGCTTTGCCTCCCTCGAGTCTTCCATAACATCGTTCTGACTGGCCTTGATAATATTCCTAGCCTTTAATTCTTTATTAATTCAATTCTGTATCAGCTTTGCTGCTTCTCTGCCAAGGACTGATATCACTGGAGAATGTTACCCTGCAAATTCAGCCTTGACACGTTAACTTGCACTAAGAAACCCCATGTTTTTATTCAGTTACCCTAGTTTGCTGCTCATGGTCTTCATGTTTCTCTTTCGGGGATCAGCAGGCGGTGTGGAGCTGTTGATTGTGTGACACATGGCCTGGCTTTGCTCTTTGTTAACCATCCTACTGAAATCCATGAAATAAAGGCTGCTGAGAGAGAAAATCCTTCTCCCTTGCCCAGACTCGCCTCCTGGCAGCAGCTGCCTTGTTTTGCTCTGGTCTCACCCTTTGACAGCCCTGGTTGCATATTACTGCTTAATTACCATCTCGTTACACAGCCCAGGCACATTTCACATGGCCTGTGCTCTGCCCGCCTCGCCAGAGGAGCAGATAACAAATGGCTCTGCATGTCTCACTAATCAGACTAAACCCAGGATCACCATTCTGGTGAGAACCCTGCTGATGAATAGGCATGAACTGCAGCTCCTGGGGATCCCAGATGTTTTTCTCTCCCCTTCCTGGAGCTCTGGGCACAGTTAGGCTGTTTCAGGAGGACAACAAGGCGTGTTTGACATAGAGCAGCCTCTGGGGCACTCAGTAGAATTCACTCGTGACAGACCATCCATGCACGGGGAAACCTGGGCCACCCTTGGAGGAGGACCATGGGCACACAGAGGATCTGGATGTCTGTCTTGCATCAAGTCCACAGAACAAGAACCCAGAACAATTCCAGGGAACATAAAATGCAAACAACCAATACTGAAAATAGTAACAATGGTTGAGAAGAAGAAGAAGAAGAACAACAACAACAACAACACAACAACTTAAACAACTTAAACAGAAGCAGCTCCTCACTTCCCACTTTTTCACCCTTTCTCCCACCCCATTGTTGCTCTCCTCTTCCTGACCTAAGGAGGTTTGCAGTGTGGGAGTTGATTACAGCCACGTGCTTGCTCCTGCAGGATCCAGCCAAGTTAATCCTCCCCACAGTACTTTATGACTGCAGCATTCTGAAGTGGATAGACTATGGGAATAAAGATTTACAAATGTTTTCACTGAGAAAGTGATCCACATAAAAATACATCAAACCATTGATAGTTCTCCTACAGGAAAAAGGAAGGCTGCTATTGAAAAATGTAAGTAATGTGATTTCTAACACCCAGGCAATGTAAGCAGAAATTGAAATTTTGCATAAATGTATATAAAACTTGTATTCATTGATGTGATTGATATTAAACAATGCTTTTGACAGAGAGATGTCATGATAAAAGACCATGGATATGACAGCTCACAGCAGAATTTTATGTTGCAGTTCAATTTTAAACCCCATCTGTCTCTGCAGATAAGACTTCCATGCTGCCTCGTGGTCTGTGAAGGCTGGCCAAGAGCATCCTTGCCACAGGATCAGTTTTCTCAGCTCTGGCATGGAGCAGAGGCACAGGAAACATGAGCCTGTCCATGTCCATAAAACACATAACAGGGTCTGTGACATGAGGCTGCAGGATCTGAGCTCCCCTGCTGCCTGTGCCACTCCACACAGCTCTTCAGCCTGTGCTTAACCCCAGAGAAGTGCTCAGCTCTCATTGACACAAAACACCAGGGCTGACAGTGAGCTCTGGAAATGGAATGTACCTTGGGATGCTTGTGGAAGGGTTGATGTGGCTGCTCCTGATTGCTGCTGCTCCTCTGGTTTTGTACAACAGCAGTGAAAGCTGATTTTTTTTTCTAATTCAATTTTCATCCCACAGTTCATCACTCAGGGTCAGCTTCCATATAAATGTAGTTGTCTGTTCCCATACAGGCAGCAGCTTGGTGCTGGAGATGTTAGTTCTACAGCTGAGTTTGCCCATATGCTGTGAAATTGCAGTTAAATAAATGGTCATGGGATCCAAGTGACAAAGAGCAAAGTCTGTGGGAGTAACACCAGCTCCACTGGGCAGGGATGAGTGCAGATCCTGCAGAGGAGCCAAGGAGACAAGTCTTTGCCCAGCTCTGCTGGAGTGGACTTGGACTCTGTGAACCCTGTGAGTCCCTTTCAGCTCAGGTTATTCTTTGGTGAAGGATCTCAAGATGAAGCCATAAGAGGAGCAGCTGAAGTGTGCTTGGTTTGTCCAGCTGGAGAAGAGGAGATTGAGCTCAGAGCTCACCAGGGGCTGCAGCTCCTCCCGAGGGCAGCTCCAATCTGTGCTCTGAGGCAGGGACAGGACTCAGGGAATGGCTGGAGCTGGGCCAGGGCCGGAGATCAGGGAAAGGTTCTTCCCCCAGAGGGTGCTGGCACTGCCCAGGCTCCCCAGGGAATGGGCACGGCCCCGAGGCTGCCAGAGCTCCAGGAGCCTTTGGACAGCGCTGCCAGGGATGCCCAGGGTGGGGTTGTTGGGGGTCTGGGCAGGGCCAGGAGCTGGGCTGGGTGATCCTGGTGGGTCCCTTCCAGCTCAGGATAGTCTGTGATTCTGTGATTCCATTACTCTGCTAAAACCCCTCTCTCAGCCACACAGAGCTGAGTAGGAGATGCTCTGGGGTGGCTGTTCCAGCCTCTTCACCTCTGCAGACCGATTTGATCCACCTTGTCCCTCAATACCTTCTGCCACTCGCCGTGTAGGGCCCCATACAGCAACTTTCCATGTTCAGTGCATCCCTGCAATAAGGCAGGAACTGTCAGTGAAGAGAGCATATTGCTTTTCATTTTCCGGTAGCTGATTATATGGGTGGGGCCTCTGCAGCACGTGTCACCTTCTCCTCCTCCTCTTCTGACGACAGTCTGAAATTTTCACCTTAGGGCCAGTTTGTGATGATTTCCAAGATCCCAGGGCTACTGGGGTTTCCTATCCGAGCCCACTGTGTGATCAGACCAATCCACTTTGTCCAGGTAACATCAGTGGCATGATGTATGGCAGAGACTTTCTCTTTGAACACCCAGCCCAGCACTGATAGCTGGGGTGCCAGAAGAAGCTGTGCTTCAGTGCTAATCACTTCTGAGTGTCCTCAGTCTTATCATGTCATAAACCGATATCCCACAGTGCCCCAACGGAGCGATCCTGACCCCCTGCCCTGCTCTCAAAAGGAGCACTGTGCTGGGCACAGAGAGTATATATGAAAATATAGACAGGGTGAGGTACCACACCCACATGAACAGACCAAGCAACGTTGTGGCCAGTTGCTCTGCACCTAATACAACAAATGCTTAGATCAAATTTGTTTCCTATTCATTCTGGCCAGATCTGTTCCTATCTCAAGCCATCAGTGTCCCACACTGGGCACCAAAGAAGGCTGTTGTGGTTTAGGACTGGTATTCTCCAGTGTTCCCACTGAAACACTCCAAACCATGCACTGCTAACTCACCGCCCCCCATTTTCCCTCCTCCTTTCCTCTGCCGGGGGATAGAGCTGAAAATTGGAGGCACAAAAGGCAAAGATCACAGTTTGAGACAAGAACAATTTACTGGAAACAGCAATGAGATAAGAAAAAAACCAGTAACAGAAACAGTATTAACAAAAAAATGTACAAAAGAGTGATTCATGTGCCAAAATGCTTACCACAGACCCTGAGACAATGAACAAGGGCCAAAGGCTTCCATGGTTTTTTACTGGAAGTCATTTCCTTCTTCTCAGGAGCCCAAGAGAGTCCTTTGCTCCATCCAGGCAATGACCTGAGGTGGCATCGAACTACAGGAGGGTCCTGGCTGAAACCAGGACAGTTTTCAATAAATTTCAGCCCTACTCCAGCTAGAGATTCAGAGATAGGGAGATGGGCAAAGAGCAGAGGTCACTACTGAACGACTCCTGCAGCATCACTTACAGGGTCACATCTGTCCTTCCATGGTGAGTGTTGGTCTGAGAGGCCAGCAGGAGCTCTGCTCCACAGAAAAGCACTGAGGGGATGGAGGAACCACATCCTCTGAGCTCCCAAAGGTCCCAGTGACCTTATCCCCTGTCCCTGGCTGGAAGGTGGTTGAAAACAGTTAATTTCAGTCCACCTCTGTCACTGACAAGCAAGCAAGGAGAACAGCTCCCCCATTAGCATTCTGCCAGATGCCTTCAGGACAGTTTAATTTACATCTGTATTATTTTTATGATTTAGAAGACTCACAGGGAACTGCCTAAGATTCAGATGTGTCTGGAATGGGAGCCCCACACTCTGGCTTATTTGAAGATCTCTTTGTCAAATCATAAAGTACTTTGGGTTGGAAGGGACCCTTAAGGGCCACTTGGACCATCCCCCTTGCAATGAGCAAGGATATCTTCAGCTAGACGAGGTTACTCGGAGGCCATCTGACCTGGCCTTGGAGGTTTCCAGGGAAGCTTTTGAAAGCTACAGGCATGGAAAGTAACAATCTCACAGGAAAAAATGGGTATGGCCAACTCACCCAGCACAGCCTTCTTTCTCAGCAGGTTCACAGGCCCTCCTGCCTTCTCGCCAGGGCGTTGCTGTCTGGACAGGTTAAACATGATTTTAAGAGCAATTTGCACCCGTGGACTGCTGCAGACTGTTCTCTGTGCTCCCTGAATGTTGACTTGGGGAGGACAAGTCCAGCCACACATTTCTTCTCCTCTCACATACCAGCTTGACCTCAGGAGGAAGTGTAGGATATGTGTAGGTGTCATGGAATCAGGGAATGGTTCAGGTTGGAAGGGACCTCCCAGCCCCCTGCCATGGGCAGGGACACCTGCCCTTGGAATAACCAGCCCCATCCCACCTGGCCTTGGACACTTTCAGGATGGGGCAGCCACAGCTTCTCTTGGCAACCTTTGCCAGGGCTCAACCACTCTCCTAGTGAAGAATTTCCTCCTAATACCAAAAGTAAATCTCTCCTCTGCCAGTGTGAAGCCATTCCCCCTTGTACCATATGTATGTAGATATGGAGAAATATGTGTGTAGAAACTGTAGAATATTCTACAATAAATAGAAATGTATGAAATTTATGGGACTTCAGGGTTTTCTTCTCAAACATCCTTTAATCTCATGGCCCTATGAATTGTAGCAGTTCTGGCCTGGAGTGTCCTGCATTATTTGTTGGTCAGAGTGGAATCCTTTAGGCAGTTGTGCCTCACCTTCCCACCATACCAGAGCTGTGGCTGTTTCTCAGCAACCACATGTAAATGAGAAAATCCTTACCCCAGCCTGGTCAGGCAAGCCTGCAAGAGGAGGGAGCACGTGCCACCTCCTGCCATGGGAAGCACCACAACCTAAACACAGGGGATGAGCCAGAATGTATTGGATCCAGAATGTGGAGGCTTCCCCAACAGTCCAGAATGTGCCAGCAGGATTTCAGTGGTCTTCCTCACCCACCACTGCAAGGATCAGCATCTGGTCCTTCCTGTGGTTCCTATTAGAAAATCCAGGTAAAAAAGCAATATTTTATGGATTTTTTCACAGGTGTCAATGTGCAGGCACAGCTTCTCCAGGGGTACCAGGGCAGATATGAGCCCTTTGTTCAGGCAGTTCCCTGGGAGCAGAGGCAGGAGTGTGGATGCACATGGCCTTCTCCATGAAGTGTCACACAGCTGGGCTGCTCCCTCCCCTGCGCTTCCCTGCCCTGCACAAAGCCAGTGTGCTCCTGCTCTGGAAGAAGTAAAACAAAGGAGAGAATGGAGCTCTTCATTCATCCGTGATGGCTGCAAGGGGAACAAAACCCTTGGCTCAAACTTAGAAAGTTCTTAATGCCAAAAGGTGTTACATATAAGGTGTCTTTTAAGCAAATTAAGGAGAGAAACTTTTGGGCTTCTTTCCTTTTTAAGGAGACAAAGGGTAACTTGTTTACTCCTTAGCAGAACGTGCATTCCTACAAAGAGGAGCTGAGCTCTTGGCAGGGCAGAGGCTTTGGACCCAGCCACAGCCGGAGAAAGGGAGTGAGAATAACGCCTGGAATGCAGGGCAGGAGGGGGCACCTGGCAGCACACGGGTGGGGCTGATGAACAGCCAGCTGCTCTTCCCTGGCCTGCGGGGACCGAGTGATCGATGGCATCTGGCGCCTCTCATCTGCAGCCCCGGTGCTGATTGCAGCCCGGCTGAGAAGAGCTCCCCTCCGCCAGCCCAGCAGATAGATCTGCTAAGAGAAGTGACTCACCAGGGCCTGCTAAAGAAAATCCATTTTCTACTGAAGCCCAGAGAGCCTGCAAGGAGCCTGTCTTTGGCGGACGAGCTCAGGGAAGAGTTAAAGCACAGCATCAAGCTTTCAGCAGAGACAAAAAGTTCTTCTCCTGCCTTTCTTTTCTTTTTTTTTTTTCCCCTCGCTCTTAAAAAAAATGCCTCATTTTCACTTCAGTGAAGCTGGAGAGGCAGGAAATAATACAAAGGCTCTTTACAAAGCCTGGCTTCTTTCTTCTGTGGCATCTGTGCTGAAGTATCTGTGATGGTAACAGCCTCTGCTTTCTCTTCACAGGACTCAGCTTCATCAAATATTCCCTCTCTTGAGGCTGTGTGATGGTGGGATTCCCTCTCCCAGCTCCATTGCTTTTCCAGTCACACTCTGAGCTGCTTACAGAGCTCAGGCAGAGAAAAATGAAAACCTATTCTGTTTGCTGCTCCCAGTGAGAAGAAGGGGCTGTGGCCCCCTCAGCCTCTCCAGCCCCAAGGAAGCTCCCCCATGAGCCAGCCAGACACAGGGGGCTTGGTGACAGCACTGTTACAGCACAAGATACACTTGTCAAATCACCATTTTCCAGGCATATTTTAATCCCCTTTGGATTGCTCTAATCTAAATAATTAATCAGTGCTGAGTCCTTCTCTCTTCACTTGACAGGAGTGGTGGGAGCTGGTTGTGCTCCCTGTGCAGCACCTGCCCCCACCAGCCCTGACACGGGAACAGCATCACTGCCACAGCCCCTGTCCCCTGTGTTCCCTCTGTCCCCTTGGGGTGCCCCAGGCCCAGCTGGTCCCAGGACCCCAGCAGATCACTCTGCCTCATTTTGTGGGTCCATCCCAGGGAGCATGGGCTGGCAGAGGTGAGGGCTCCCCACCTTTCCCCACCATCCCCAGGACCCCCCACTCTCCACCTGCTCAGCAGCTCTGCTCCAGCACAGCCACATCTGCTCATGGCAGGTGACAATGACCTGCTGGTGGGCTCAGAGAGGAGCCATCCCGCTGTCCTTCAGCCTCTGTAGGCAGCTGTGGACCCTGAGGACGTTGCAGTTCCTCGGCACAGCTCATGCCACTGTCTGTTGTCACCTATCCTGCAAGGAGAGCCTGAGGACAGCCAGCCTGCCAGACACATGTGGGCACTGGGCCATTCTGCTGCTGTCCTGCAGCCCCTTCCCCTCTGCAGGGCTGGGAGCTCATGCCCCTGGCCAGTGTGCCTTGGGCACCTCTGGCAGGGCCCAGACAAGAGCCTGGGGGTGAGAGGGGACAGTGTCTGTCCCAAAGTGACCATGTCCCTAACAGAGGGGATGCAGCACAAGAGTGGGCAGGTGTCACACCCCGGGCACAGGGAGGTGCCAGGGGACATGGGAACATCCCAGCATCCTTGTTCGGAGTGGGGAAGCAGCCCCAAGGTACCCCCAGGTCCTGCAGGCATCAGAGGCCACAGCAGCAAGGGCATGAGGTGACCTCAAGAGCATCTGCTGGGCCTGCAGCAGCGCAGGCAGTGCTGCAATGTCCTCCAGCTGCCTGGGACACTGCAGCACACACAGGTACACCCTGTGACCCTGGCTCTGCTCAGCAGTGCAGGAGCTCCCTGACCACTGATGTGGGAGCTCCAAGTCCCAGCAAGGGCTCTGGGTGCCCTGAGCAGCTCCTGCCCCAGGGAGATGCTCTTACCTGGCAGGGCAGAGCAGACACCGGCCCGGCTCAGCCCTGGAGGCTGGGCAGTGCTACCAGCAGGGTGCTGGTGATGATGGGCAGGCTGATGGTGCTGGGGGTCTCTTAATCCCTCCTCTCCCCCTCTGGCCCATCACTACTCTGATGGGAAGTCTTCTCTCAGCACTCTCGCGCTGACCCCAGACACTCCAGGAGATTGCACTCCTGCTGGTTTTCTTCCAGAAATACCATTTTCATAATGAAAGTGCTACTGTTTTCACCTCTCCCTGGTGCAGACACACTTTGCTCTCTCATGTTTTAATTCTCAAGTTCCTCTCCAGTATTTCCACTGTAAAAACTGACTCAGAACAGCACATTTCACCTCCTCCCACATGTCCACACAAGGGCAGTTTCCCTGCCCAGGTGGTGGAGAAGGACATCCCAAGCTTCCCACTCTCCAGCAGACCTGGAGCATTGCTCCTGTTCCCAGGCAAGGAGAAGAGAAGACTGGAGCTTCCTGTCCCAGAGCACCCTGCATGTGTGTCCAGAGACCAAGTGCTCCAAGCAGGGAGAACCAGGGGTGGGCCACAGAAGTGATGGATGGCTCAGGAGCCATGTGAAGGTGTGAACAGAAGAGGGTCCTCACTCAGGGGATGGCAGAAGGGACCCATTGGGGGACAGTATGTCCAGCCCTGTGTCTGCAGCTCCCCTCTGCACCTCAGCAGCTCCAGGTGATGCATCATCCCCATGGAAGTACCAGCTGGAGCCACAGAAAACATGGATGATGTCCAGGCTCTGTATTCCTGCCTGTGACCCCTTGGGCTTGGAGGGCCAAAGTGGCTCTGGCACAGCATGGCAGGGAGGCTTTCAGGATAAACCAGATGGGAAAAAATGGTGGAAATAGGAGCTTGGAGCTTTTGAATCTGCACACCTCCTTCCTCATTTACCCATTCTGCCTGATTTTGAACTGGATAAATATTAGAAAGCAAATCAGGAAAACAAATAAGTGAAAAGCTAAACCAAATTAATATATCTTTTTTTTTTCCCCAAGGAAAAATATCTTGATTTTTAGCTGATGTGAAAAAATATTTGGATTTGTGCTCACAGCTTTCCTTTGGGCTCAGTGGGTCTGCTCTGGGTGAGGGAAATCAGCCCCAAGGCCAGGCTGACTGGAGAAGGAACAAGAAGAGTTTCTTCAGAAGATTTCATCTCACAAAAACAGCAGGGATGGACCCAGTGACCCCCAGTCTGTGATGAATCCCCCAGAAGGTTCCCATGGCAGGCAGCACAGCTCTGCCATCCAGGTGGCACAGAGAGATCCCCAGCTGGGTGGGAAAAGTGGCTGCAAAGGGTGCAGCACCTGAGAAGGTGTTTCAGGCACCCTCCAAGGGTGGGAGCCCACACCCTGGGGAGCAAATGCAAGAATCAGGCAGCCCCAGCCATGTCCCCAAAAGAAACAGAATCTCAGAGTGCTCCACTCTTGGTTCATCTCACCACAAGCCATGTCCTCCTGCAATTACCTAACGCAGCAACATCACAAGTTATTTACATATTTATGGAGTACTTACCCCAAACCTCATAATACTACAAAAAACTTGATCATACAGCTGGTAATTTAAATGAAAAATTGTTATTCATGCATTTTCATTGTAATGTCACATGTCACAAAATATTACGGGTTCATGAGGCAGCCAGGGCTCTGCTAATAATTAGAATACATTACCACTTTGATGAGGCATTTACACAAAACTGCAGAACCATCTTAGAGCTGCTGAGATGTTCCTTGCACCCCTATTAAAAAAATGTCAGAGGCTTTTATCTACTCTACTGATTGTGCAGCATAAATCCCACCTTTTGCCTAATTTCAGACACTTGGCACACAGCAGGACAACGGTGTTGTCACCTCCTGGTCCCCCTCAAGAGCCTTGGAGTGCAGGTGCTTTGGGCTCAGCGCAGCCAGTGCCTCTGTGGCACCAGGTATGAGCAAGTCTCAGTGCTTGGAGGGGCTGTGGGGACAAGGGTCATGGCAGAACCTGTGAGGGACCTTTCTTTGGAAGGTGCAGAGGGTCTGGATGTGCCTACAGACCCAGGGCGGGAGCTCTGCAGGGCAGAGATGGCCCAGGGATGGATGGGCAGAGGGCACAGGGTCTGTGGAGAGCAGTACCCCCAGGGTTAGTCAGGGCCACACCTGCCCTGTCACCTCAGGTCCCTCCTGCACAGCCCTGCTGCCCCCTCCATCCCATTTCCCAGCCAACAGCCTCTGCACCAAGCACTCAGCTCCCTCCTGCCTCACCTTGTGCAGCCCAGCCCATCCTGCTGGTCCCTTCACATAAACCTTTCACCTGCCATTCCTTCTGATCCCAGTCAGTCCCCACAGCCTCCTCCAGGTGTATGTCCCCCAGCCCTGGTCACTCCGGCTCCTCGGGCCCCACGGTGCCACCAGCAGGAAGCCATGGGTGCTCTGCTCCCCAGGTGCCCTCACCTCAGACACCAGCAAGGGCACCAGGGACAGTCCTGACACTGCTCCCAGCTGCTCCAGAGCCCTCTGCCTCGTCTGGGTGCCTGTGTGGCAAGTGGAGACCCAGGAAGTGTTATGAATGAATGAAAGACTGTGAGTGTTTCCAAAGTTTAGAGAGTTCTGTTAACATTGTTATAAAGTTGTTCCCTGTTGAAATGTTAGTACTGTTGTTGTCTACTTACCTGTGTTCACCCTTTGTTAGAAATCCTTCTGTGTTAAGCCCGGCTGCACTGTGCTGCCACCTGCTGCTTCCTAGAAAACGGCGCCCGAGCCGAGGGAGAGGAAGTGACCTCAGAGACTGTATGCAAATGCAGAGACTGATCCGAAACTGCACGAAAGACCCCTAAAAACCCCTAAGACCACGAGCCCGTGCAAAACTGTGAAACCTGGATACTGGCAGAAGGGTAAGCACCTAATCCTCATACTTGTGAAGAAGTCTTAACCTCTCACTCTAACCACAGAGACCTTGAACAGAATGAGGACCCTAGACTGAGACCTGGATTTTGAGCAATCCTGCTGCTGCCGTGAGGACGGGTCTCCCAGCTGTGCCTGCGAAGCGGACAAAGCTGCACTCCTCCTCCTCAGCACCCCTTTGGAAGCAGCAGTGGCGCGTGTACAGCCTGGCAAGCTTCCCCTCCCGAGCTGATCACCTTTAATAAAGGCATTTAAAAGGAGCACTGTCTTCTTGCCCATTCTTTACAGCTGAGGGCTCATCCGGGATAGCCATGCCCAAAGAGGATGCCAAGACTGGCCATCTTGGACCTCCAGACCGGTGGTTATCCTGGACCGGGAGATCGGCTCAGGACCTGGGACGTCAAGGAGCGCCGGACTGGTGAGAGCCACCGATGGCGGGAGCAGGAGGCGAGCAAGTGGGGTGTGAATGAGATGAGGGCCGGCAGCTCGGACCCTGAAATCAAATGTGGACCTCCTAATACCACGGTTTCGGACTCCCGCGAGGGGCCGGCCAGGAATGGAGGGAAGCGAGTGGAATTAGTGTAAAAGAGGCGTCTCCTGAGGGGGAACCTCCCTCTTCCTCCAAAAGGGGTGGAGGAAGGTTAGAAGGTAAAGTCCTAGTGAAGAAGGCCAGGCCCTGAGGCTTGACGAGGGAAGTTAGGCCTTGGGATTTTCCAAAGCCCTGGCCAAGCCAGGCAGTGGGCTCTGACGTGGCTGTCAGGCCTGAAAGTCCTGACGAGAAACGTCAGGCACTGAGGCCTTGGTAAGGGAGGCCAGGTTGTGACAAGTCCTGACGAGGGAGGTCAGGCGTTTGCCAAGTCCTGCAGGCACGAAAGTCCTGGTGAAGGAGGCCAAGCCCTGAAAGTCCTGGCGAAGGAGGCCAGGCCCTGACAAGGGAAGTCAGGAATTTGCAAAGCCCTGGCAAAGCCAGGCAGTGAGGCTCTGACGAGGCTGTCAGGCCTTGAAAGTCCTGACGAGGGGCGTCAGGCACGGAGGCCTTGGTAAGGGAGGCCCGGTTGTGATAACCTGACAAAGGAGGTCAGGGGGTGCAGTATTATTTAAGTTGCCTGTCAGTAAGTTTCTGTTCGAGTGGAGGCACCTTTGGTTTATTTAGCTAAGAAGTGATTTAAGAGTTTTGTTTTGGCCAGGTTGATTTCAATTGAATAATAAGATTTAAGTTGCCTGTCAGTTGGTTTACTTTCGAGTAGAGGCACCTTAGTATTATTTCCATTGGCCAAAGAAAATGGGAGTTGGTGGAAGTAAGAGTTTTAAGATTAAGGGGAAGAAGAGGCAGAGAAAGGATATTCCCCCTAGTAGTCCCCTGGGTGAATTACTGGGGAGATGGGATTCATTAACAGCTACAAAAGGATTAGATAAGATTAGAATGATTCACTATTGTGTGGAGGTCTGGCCGGAACTAGACTTGCCAGGAGGATGGCC
>VXBC01000324.1:0-75507 GCA_013399945.1 Ploceus nigricollis
CCCTGCCCGCACCCCTGCCCGCATCATCGGCCCTGCCCGCACCCCTGCCCGCACCATCGGCCCTGCCCGCATTATCCCTGCCTGCATTCCCCGGCAGCATCCTCTGCCCGCACCCCTGCCCGAATCCCTGTCCGCACCGCTGCCCGCATTCCCCGGCATACAGTCATCCTCGTCCGCATCCCTTCCCGCATCCCTTCCCGCATCCCTTCCCGCATCCCTGCCCTCAGCCCTGCCCGCATCCCCAGGCGCGGATAAGGCGGAGGGGCCGGGGCTGGGCGCTCGGTGCCGCGGGGCTCTGCTCCTGGAGCCCAGGTGCGGCCGGACGGGTGCGGGCCGCGTCCTCCCGCTACGGAGCCGCGGGGCGAGCAGAGCCTGCGGGGAGCCGGCCCGGTGCGAGCAGGGATCGTTCACCCGGTGATGAAATGCAGCTACTTCTGGGACAGAGCCCAGCAGCTTTTCCGTGCCAGCAAATACTACAGGGGAAGTGAAAAATCACTTCATGCATTGGAAGTGCAGAGATGAACTTAGTGAGGCAGAATATAAATTACCCAGACCGAGGAAGCTTGTGCCCAGTTGTTTGATTTACACCATCCTGCTTGCAAAAGTATCATGAGATTTTTAACAACTGTAAGGACCTTGGCCCATTTCCTTCCAAGCCACACAGAGCAGCTTTTCAGAAAGGGAGAATATCCACACACACACACACACACACACACACACAGATCTGGCCTCTAAACAGATCCATGGACTGGGGACTGGTCCTGCTGTTCTCCCTCTTCCCTGGAAGATGGCAGCCAGAGCAGGATGCCGAGTTAGGGAATGGTGCTGTGCTGAGTCAGGGTAAAATATCTCCTCCCGGCAATGTGTGTGCTCCAGAGTGTTCTTGGATGCCAGGGAAGGTTTCCCCCTGCTTGCTGTGCCTCTGCATGGCCACGTCCAGCTGATGTGCTGGGCCTGGAGCACGTCTGGCCAGGGCTGGAGCAGGCTTGTGGCTGCAGGTGGTGTGGGAAAGGGAAATGTTATCAAGGAGAGAGACCCAGGGAAGCAAACTGGAGATATCTACCAGTGTAGATATCTGGAGATATTTTGTCTGGTAGCAGTGGGGGAAGAGCTGGACCAGACAAATGAGGTGACATTCCCAGGGTTTGGAGTAGGCACAGGACAGGTGTTGCTGGCTTGATGAGCTAAGCTATGCAGTGCCAGGGAAGGAAAAGTCCTGACTAGTGCGAGGGAGGAATGGAGAGGAGCAGAAATCAGAGGAGCAGGTGATTTAGGGTGAGCTGAAGGCTATTGAAGGACTTAAGTTTATTTCAGGAATGCTGGATCACATCCCAAGTGGAGGTGGCATAAACTGGGTATATGAACATGTCATTTGGGAAAGAAAACAAGAGTCAGGCCCAGGATTCCCCTGAGCCTGGGCTGGGGAGTTTAACACAACATTTACAGCCCCCTGCTTGGGAAGTTGTTATCCTGCAGCCTTGAGGTAGGACCTGCAAGCAGCTTCACAGGAGAAGGATGCTTATTTGTTTTTGCTATTTGTTCTTCTGAAGTCATGTGTTCTACATCCATTTTATTGTTGCCTGCAAGGTGCACCTGGCAGAGCTCAGCTCTGCACAGAGCTGCTGCTGTGTCCACTGCAGCACTGGCTGAGTGGGGCCCACGGTGGCACCCGTGGTGGTGGCATGTTTCTGGGTGTTGACATAGCATTCCCCAGTGCTTGAACTCTCACACATGTGATTCCTGGCTCCTGAAAAATAACCAGTTGCAGAAAAACAACCAGTTGCACTGCTGATGGATCACCTCTTCCCGTGGCAATAGGAATAACAGTAAGTCACAGAGGAGTGAATAATCTAGAGAGGGTCACCTGCAGAGAAGGATGGAGTGAATTGCCTTTGCCAGACACATGCTGTTGTTCACTGATGGAAATGCTGGGCAGAGGTAGAAACTGATGTGCCAGAAGCACCAGTAGAGCTTTGCAGCCCTAGAACAATCCTCTGTGTGTGTGTGTTAGCAGTGGGCACCATTCAGTGGAGTATTTCCACCACAGAGACATCCTCCCTCCCAGACAGTCATGAATTACAGCAAAGTCAGCTCACAGCTGACACACCAAGCCTGCAAACCAAGCTATGAGAGGTTCTCACACATAAGAGAAGCTCCAGAAAACCAACAAAATCCCAACAATTTGCTCCAGGACTTTTTGTTGGATATAAAAAGAGAATATAGGAGTAGAGGGAGCTCTCACTCCCCTCTGTTCTCCATACTCCCAATTTCCAGTAGAGTAGCTCTGGATCCTGTAGTCTTTTCATGCCTGGGACCTGTCTCATTGCTATCCTGATAGGACCTACGTCCTTTACCCTGGTATTTAGAGAAGATACATCCTGAAGCCTTACGACAGGTCTTCTTACAGCCTGGACTTTAATATCTTTGCATATTACAGCTGGAATATGTTGTACAGCAAGTTCCTGTGCAAAGCTCGCAGCCTCTCGCTGTAAATCACTGCAGCCTGTCGAGGCCAGGGCTGTTAACTGGCTCTGTGGTGAGTGAGGATCTCTTTCTTAGGCTTTGATTTAGAGTGTGATTTAGAACCTGGCCTGTGCTCTGGACTCCACTGTGTCCATCATGGTTTTGGATGCAGTTTTGGCCAGAAGTCCTGAGTCGGCACAACCGATCCCATTTAGCCATTTCGTTACCCTGCCCTAGCTGTGTGTGTGGCTGTCAGATACATTGCTAACACTGGAGACCCCTGTGGTAATTTATCTTGCAGCTGTAGTTGCTGACTTGCTAAGCAGGGTGGAAGACAGGGAGGGTGAGCTTTAAAACCATCGCCTCGTGCAGGCACACATTCCTGGTGAGGCTGCGGGACCAGAAAAATAAACAAAAGGAATTTGTGAAAAATCACAAAGCAGCTCAAACTAACCAGGGAAGAATGCACAGAAACGAGCTGTGACCCCAGGGAGGAGGCTGGAGATTCAGAGCAGGCAGGAGGACCAGGATAAGCAGGTGTGAATCCTTAGCTGGACTTCTGGGCTCAGTGGAACAGACACCAGCAAGGCAGGACGCGGGCGCTGGAGCAGCCGGGCTGCTCTTGGCGCGTGGCTGCTCTTCAGGCAGGTACAGATGGTGAGCGGGGAAGCAGAGCCCTCAGACATATGCTGGGGTACATATGTGGCTCTGGGTCCCTCCTGGCTCAGACCACCTTCCTGCCTGGAACAGGAATGTTATTCCAGCCATTTCCCACACCGCTCTGTGCTGAGCGGGGTTTGCAGTCAAAATCAAAGGCGTGTTTTGAGGGAGCAGCGAGAGCTTAGGAGGTACAAGCTGAGACCGAAGAATGCCTAAGAAATACTGAGAAAGTCAAAGGGAAGAACTAACAAAGCACAGTGTTTGTGCTAAAATTGTGAACAGAGAGAAGAAAGCAGCAACAAGGATCCCTATAACATAGCCTTAAGACGAGCAGCTATTTCTAGAATTGCTTATTGTCATGTCGTCCAGATTCGGAGCTGCTTCTGCAAAACAACTCCAGGCTTTGCTGTTTTATGCTGGAGAATGCTGATAATGTGTTTATCTGCCATTTCCACTCTCCTAAAAGAGAACTGTAAAGTATTTGAAAATGATGGACCATGTTTTAGGCCAGCGAATAGATAAATCTGGTCAACCAGGGAAAAGAGACCAGTTAGGATTTTCCTACAGTATTTACCTAAAGTAACCAAAGAGCAGAAATTTGAATTTAGAAATATTTAGATAAAACCCTTTTTGTGCAATTAGAGATACATGTGCATCAATCCTTTTATTTGTTTCTTGTGGGGAAGAGTTAAGGTGAAAAGACTGGTTGGAGCTGGAAGTGTTGCTCAGGGAATTTGTTGGAGGATTAGGGATGAAGGAGGGATCTATTTTGCTGATGAAGCTGGATTGGGCCTTGTTAAGACTGGAATAAACTGAGAAGTGTTCTAACCACAACAGCAGGACACTAAAGGGATCAGAAAGACATGGATGAGCACTGTCACTCCTGGGATAACCTTTCAGCTGTGTGGGGACATGCAAAGTCAGTGGTTGTCTGAGGAATCTCATCAGCACTGCCAGATGGAATATCCTGTGTGTGGCTATTTCTTTATTGATTCCTTTCATGCTTTGTGTTTTCATAACATTCTGCAGTAATGGAGTAAGTCACGAGCCATCTGTGGAAGTATTTTTTGGGGGAGAGGGTTTAGATTTAGTACCACCTAATTTCCTTGGGTGTCTCCCAGCTTTCTATGGAAAAGAGAAGGGGTGAATAACCATATCTCAATTTTCTTCCTTCCTTGTGAGTGGATAGATGTCGAAATCACTCCTCTTGTCTCAGAGGCCCTGCTGCTGCAGATGTGTCACTGGGTGCTCAGATATTGCTCAAAGTTTATCAAACACAGACTTTTTTTCACGCCTGGGCTCAATTGTCACTGAACCAGAGCAATCAGAACCACAAAGAGCCCGATCCTGCAATTGGAATCACACAGACAATTTTTTAATTACAGCCCCACGGACATAATGAAACTGATTTCCAAGACCAAAGCCTGAGCAACAGCAAATCCATACAAATGCCGAGTGCAGAGTGAATCATGTTTATGGTTCATCAGTGTGCAGCTTCTTTGTTCCAAAATGCTGGTCAGGAAGGCAGAAGAAATATTCCCCAGGATATTATAAAGACTAACATATCATCAGAGGGAGAATCAATGGAGATTGATGGCAAATTAGATGGACACTTGAGACATTAAAAGGAAGGATGGAAAATAGAAGTGATATTATAATTGAACCATATTAATACATTTTAAATTGCTTTACAAATATTAACAAGTTAAATAAGGGAAGCCTGGAAATTATAGTTCATCTAGTCTGGGAAAGCTGGGAGTGAGGAGGGGCATTTGGGTTCCAGTACAAAGGTATATGAAGGTTAAAATGAAAAGTGATCAGAAGTATTTTAACACTTTGATGATAGAAGAACAAGGGGACATATCAAAATTAAAGGGCAGAACTTTTAAAGCAAATTAAAAGGAAATAGTCCTTTCTTCAGTGTATAGTGAAGGCACACAATTCCCTGCTGCAGGATGTCGCTGAGATGAAAGTCCGGATGGATTTGAAGTGGAGAAGGCTACATAACTTTGTAGCAATTAATAGCATTTGCAGCCCTGCAATCTGGGACAATGGTAATCAGGTCTCGGGCTTCAAAGCAAAGGATGACCATCTTCTGGGGTCAGGAAGGACGTTTTCTCTCTGCATAAAAAGAGCATAATATGGTTGGCCAGGTATTGTGACTGCCTATGGTCGATCCCGCTGGAAGCTAAGTCAGCAAGAGATTAGCAAATTGCTTCTGTGGGTGCTGGATTAAGGTATTATAAAAAGGTTTTCATCAATGCCAGACAGAATATCAATCCAGCAATCTCTTCTTCTGTGTCAACTCCCACAAAAGTAATTTCAGTGATTAGAATAGATATTGAAGTGGGACATGAAACGGGTGGTTACAGGCAGCAGCAGTGACCCTGAGCTGCACAGCTCAGTTTCCTCTATCAGCAGCAGCATCTGCAGGATGGCACAAAGCTGGGATGAGCCTGGAGTCTCCCAGCACCAGATTCTGTAGGGATGCAAGCTCCCTGTGCCCAAGGGCCTGCTGCCTGGACAGCGGAGGAGGAGGAGAAACAGGGAATGCTGTCACCCCTGCTGCACAAGGGGTGCAAATGCAGCACAGGGCTTGGAGAGCAATTCAAATCCTGTCAGTAGAAGCATTTCAGTTTGCAATCTTGCCTTGACAGATTTTGAAAGTAGTTGGTAGCAAAAAGTTGCTGAACATTATAGAAAACAGGACCTTAAATACTACCATGGGATATGGGGAACATTTGGAAAATCAGCCTCAAGGTGTTTGTAAGATGTCACCTTAAAAATCTGCCCAAGCTGATGCAGGCAGGCTGTGACAGAGATAAGTGGGTGCATGAAATCCTGAGACTTAACCAAAGCAGCTTGGTAGGAGTGACAGGGTGGACAGAGATCAGCTATGGAGCCATGTTTTCCCATATTTTCCCCACAGTCCCATCCTCCTGAGGGTCCCAGGGTGACTCCCCCTGAGTGCCTTGTGTTGAGCACAGACCTGCCCAATGATCACCACGCTGGGGAGGGAGGAGGAATGTGCCTTCCTCCACACCTTTCCTCTCCCATCAGCCATTCTGTTCCTGTTGCTGAAGACAGAGGTTGGGTGAAGAGAAACAAGGCTGTCGAGTACCGAGAGGGAAGTTCAGCTTCAGCAGGTGACACTTGCTGAGGGCCACTTCTGCACTGGCCATGAGCATCTCTAGGTGAACAGAGATGCTCTCCCATGGTCAGGTAATAAAGCAGTGCTCCCTTCAGAAAGCTGGGAAGGATGGGCAGCTGATGGCTGTGAGGAAAACACATCAATAGATGGGATAAAGTTCTGACAGGTGTGTGACTGGGAGGAGGGAGGGGAGCTGGCTGCTGGGAACACAAAGTTCGCTGGTGGGGCAGGTGTGAATGCTCAGACAAATTGCCACATCGGGAGGAACGATTCCTTTGTTTCCTGGATGGTAAAAATAAGAGAGATGTGAGTGGCAGGTGCAAATCTGCCGGTGAGGTGTTGTGGAGGTGTGATGATTACTGTGCTCGTGGCCTGGGCTGGGAAGGATAGATGAAGGAGTTTTTGTTCTGCAAAATTCACCAGAAAGATGCATGCAAAAAAAAAAAGTTGTAAGGTAGGACTGCAATTTACCTGCATTATTGGAAGATTGATTTCTGATGAAATGAGCAGAGAAAGGAGGGGAATAAAATTTTATGGATGGCAAGAATGGGGATCAGAGGTCTAAAATGGCAGCTGTTAGTATTCTTGAAGGATTGGTTCAAATGAGACTGCAGAAACCAGTGCAAGCTTCTGATTTCCAACCATCTGCATTTAGGGAAGAGAGGGAGACCAGCAGGCTGGCCTCGATGCAATTCTGCTGGATTTCCCCCGAGAATCAGAATTGTCCCTGCATTTCAAGTACCTGAAAGCCTTAAAACACTGACAAGGCTGAAAGGTGAGGTGAGGGTCGAAAGTGAGAACAGCTGACAGGAATAAGTAGATTGTAGTCTAGGCTGGATAATTCAGGGATCTGTAATAAAACTGCCCAGTGACAGATAGTGAATAAAAGACTACAGGTATATTATGGTTTACGGAGCACAGGACAGATGTGTCTCTAAGGAGGATGAGATAAGGAGAGGAAGGCAGCAGTGGCTGCTTTGGGATGCAGCAGCACTGTGTGAATAAAGCAGCGCTGTAGTGAGATAGTTCAATCATGGTGCTGTCACTGACATGTTATATATGACCTTGAGCAGGTCACTTAGGCTGGGAGCTTTGCAGAAGAGCTTTTTAAATGCATGTGTTTCCATGCACAGGAGCTGAGTGCCTTCAGGGCTGTGGCTCTGAGCCTCCAGCTCGCACAGCGGGTGGGAACTGCCCAGGGAACTTGGATCCAAGTTTGGCATGAGGGAAAATCCGGATTTTTTAAAGAATTCAGTAACTCCTGTCCTCAGGAAATATAATCCCCCAAAGACTGGTAGTCAGCTGTGCTGACTCTTTACATTTCCAGTGCTGGGCAAAAGCAGTACTGGTTTGCCTCTCTCTCCCCTCCACCCCAGTAAAATGGCTCCTTCTTCAGAAATCTGGCCTGAATTAATCTCTCTCCTCATTGCCTAAGATCACTGGCAGAGCTGGCCCTTTACTGGAATAGATAAGGGAAGAACACCCTAATTGTATCTGTGTGCCTCCCTTGCAGACAGAAATGAGTATTTTACATACACAAACCATAAAATGAAGTTTGCAATTGCACACACACACACACACACAGAGACATGTGCATTGTGCTTTAAGAACGCTGAATCAAGGCTGCTGTTTCATATTAATCTTTTTACCAACTTCAGCATTTGCAGTAAATAGCAATTAATGATAAAGCTGCCTGCATTAAATAGAAGAGCAAAAAAGGCTGATAGGTCCTTCCTACCAGTGGATCCTCCCGCAGTGCTTCTCATTACTTTGTTAAGTTTGAAGACAGAGATTTTGTCCGTGGCTGCACTTTTTTTTCTCACTGCTGCTCCTCTGAAGCAGCTCTTCTGTAAAGCCTGGACACCAGTGAAGTGCAGTCCCCAGACCCTCGTGTGTCACATCACAGGGACACGCCTTTGAGGCTGGGGCACGACCCTCCCTCGGGTGCTGTGGCAGTGGGGATGGGAGGGCTGGGGACAAACACACTCTGCTGCCTTTGCACGGCGTTGCTCTGGTCTCCAGACCTCCATCAGTAACGTCTGGGCTCGGGAAGGGGAAATCAACAGGAGAGCTGAGACACACTCTGGGTTTTATTTTTAGGTGTAAGTTTAAAATTCCAGGCACTTGAAGGGATATGAGGACTGATTCCCAGCTCAATAACTCAGTATTTTTGTGTTCAGAGACTCAGGATGCATTTCCATGCCCCACGTGCAGAGTGTTCGAGCATGCAGCATCTGCTGGGACAGTGCTGCAGGACTGTGGAAGATGACAACAAGCCACTGGAGGATTTGTGCTTGCTCATATTGCCCAAAACTGATGTAAATAAAGCAGAATATACCCAGAACCGGGTTACTTCTGAGGGGAAGCTTGTTTCCTCCTCCTGGAGAAACCCCAGGAGCAAACTAATACAGGGAGCTGAGATCTTTGGCAATGTGGAAACATCCAGAGATATTTAGATGCTCAATTCCTACACACATACCTAAGTTTCTTTAAATCCTCTGCATGCAGGGAGCTGAGCAGGTGCTGCTTCCCTGAATACCTCCAGGACCAAGACTGCTGTGAGCAGAGTCCTGTGCTGGAGAAACCAGGCACAAAAATGGGTGCAGACACTGCCTGAGGAGCAGGATCCCTGGAACAGGCTGTGCCCATCCCTGCGTGCCTGTGTCTCATTCTGAGTCCTCTTCAGGGCTTTGAGTCAGGGATGGCTGATGGAGGGAGCTCTGCTGCTGCTTTTTCTTTTTTTTTTTTTTTTGGCTTAATGTCACAGGCACTTGGGCATCACATGTTCCAATCTTCTGTAGGGACTTTGTGCCTGTTTGGTTCTGTGGTGATTAAAAAAAAATAAAAAAAAAAGAAAGCCAAGAGAAGTGAAAAGGAAGAATTCAGAGAAATAGAGGGTGAAAAGGGATGGTGTGACTGTCTTAAAATAAACCAGCAGCATATGGCAATTTCTAATGGAAAAAGTAAATTCACTCTCAGATTATTTCCTGGGAACTTTTCACTCATTTTTGATACAGGGCTTTGCTCATCTATTTTGCTGTAAATCTAATTATTTCATTTTAAGTTCTCTGTTGAATGCAGGTTTAGACTAGAAGACAGCAAAGGGCTCTGAAAGTCACCAGCTTAAGGAACTCAGAGAAACTCAGCCTTGCTGAGATCCCTCATGTTGTTATGAAGATCTGACAGTTATTGGAATTCCTAGTAGGAATAGGTGAATAATGATTTCTCTTTTTTTTTTCTTCTTTTTTCATCAGTTTAGTTCTGGAAGAAAAAATGAAGGGAAAAAATTACTTTTAGGTATTTAAATATAATTAGAATGGCAGGGGAAGAATGAAAAGATTTTATATTTGAGACTGAAAGGAAAAGAGAGTAGAAAATAATTTCAAAACTTGAATCTTGTATAAATGAATAACTTTTTTTTCCCCATAACTGTATTATTTCACTTTTGGTCGGTTTTGTTTTTTTAACATTTCCTTCTGGATCCACTTTATAGACATCTCATCATGAAGCATTTACATTAAGAAATAATGCAGTCATGTACTTTGATTATTTTAATTTTTTCCTATCCCACTTTTTGACAGTAACTATCTAATGACTTCAATCTGAATTAATAAACATTGGCAGACAATCCCCAAGCACTTTTCTGAGCCTAATTTTAGGATGTGTTAAGAACAATGTCTCGCATCCTTTAGTGCCTATGATTGCAGTTTCCTTTTTGCTGCACACAGTTAAAGACAATTCCTACCTCAAATAACAGATACTCAAAGGGTCCAGAGTGATGGGAGATAAAAGGAGAAAATAAAAAGATCTGTCTGAAGTCAAAGTAAATCAGGAGCAGAGCCATATAGAGAAGAGTATGGTCTTGACTTCATTCCCTGCTTTCTCACCAGCCTGAGGATTAATTATAAATCTCTTTCTCACCCATTAGATTTGTCTCATACTCCTTCTACTCCTGCACTTTCTCATTCACACCTTCAGGTCTTTGCTACTCTTCCTTTAATCCAACTTTCCTGACTCTCCAATTTTTGCAGCTCTCCCCTTTTCTCCCCTGCTCCTCCTGGAGAAGGTTGCTAACGAAGTGGCAAGTGTTAATAACATGTCTTGGCTGTGCCTGCTGCGATGGAGAAAGGAGGAGCAAGGTGGGTGAAGGAAAGCTGCAAAGAGAGAGGAACGGGATGATCTGAACAGATTTCAGGCTCTGGATGAAGGTGCAGGAAGGCAGAGGATGCTCAGAAACCTCATTGCAATGGGAGCAGAGTCTGAACTGAATGTCTCAGGAGGAGAACATCAACGTATCTGCAAGGTGGGACTTGTCTCCTCGGGGATACAGGGGCCAAAGCAAAGACTTCCAGGACTGGGAGATGTGTAAGGGGAAGCAGCAGCCCCCTGCCCTGTGCTGTGACAGGAGCTCAGACCGGGGCATCCTGCACTTGGTTTGTGTGGCTGGGTTTGTGCACAGGGACTTGTGGCACTGGAGGAACATCAGCTGTGCATGTGCACATCCAGTGAGACAGGGCTGATGGTGCTCCCTGTGCTGGCCATGCTGGCAGGGGTCCCACAGCCATCTGCTCTGGGCCACGGGGCCCCACCTGAGCCCAGGGTGTCACCACACCCCTGCCAGCTTCCTGCAGGACCCCATTTGTCACTGCAGCCTCTGCTGTGTGCTCCCTGGGAAAATCTGGGCAGAACCTGTGGCTTTAGGGGGCTGAAGTGTTGAAGGGGGAGAGCCCCTCTTCTGGGCTGGCAGCTGCAGCTCCCTGAGGAGCACAGGCTAAGCCCACAACAGCTGGTGGGGACAAACTGTGCTGGTCCTATGGGAGCAAAGATGTTGTCTAGTCTGCAGGAGGAGGGACAAAACAAAGGTGTAAATTAGAGGGAAGCTTCCTTGAGCTGCTCTGGTCTGAGATTATTATACCAGGAATAAAATGTCCAAGAATAGCTGTCTGTCATTGTAAACAGTCACATAAGCCATGATGGATAACTTCAGGCTATGTCTTCATGAGCACAGCAGACTCTAAATACTCTTCTTTCTTTGGAAACTCCTTCCCAACCCCGTTGATTTCACAGAGATAAGCCAGCTGTATTCCAGTTCTGCATTTAATTTAACACTCATACAAAATTATGTATCTAGCCAGCTATTTATTATCTAATTCGATGTCTGCAGTTGAGGAAAAACTATTTATCCTTTCCCACAGCAGTGTCTCTTTCTCTGGCAGCTCTGACTAGCTGCTAGGTGCCCTGGGGAATGTCAAGGCAGAATTAATTAATCATGACCAGCCATGGAGGTGTTTTTCAGATTTGGATTTGGCCAGCTGATTGCACAGGATCTTTCTGGGAGTCAGGCTGTTGAAGACACAAATGTGACACTTGCTCTGGATTGCTTTCAAAGTCACTTTGGGAAGCTGCAGAGGCATGCAGGATCCATCCAGGGTGAGGAGTTCTAACAGGAGAATGTGTGCAGGCTGGTGGAGGGGACTGCTCGCTCCCTTTGGCAGGACACCATGCCAGGGAAACTTTAAAGTACCACTCAGCATGTCCTGTCCTTCCCCCAGCCCACAAAGGTGTGAATCTCTCAGCATTCCCGTGGAAGCCTTGTAGGCATTCATTCTGAATGTCTCCCTTGGAGCAGGAGGAGCTGTGATGGCACCTGGCACTTGCCAAACTGGAAGTCACCCCTCGGCCTGCCCACGAGTGATGGCAACGCCGGCCAACTGCTCAGGCTGTGCTGAAACTGCAGTGTTTGTTTTACAAACAGCTCTCAATTCTTCCAGACTTCTTGCCTCCCTTTGTAGAGCCTGGTTGAGCATGTGCTGTTCTTCCTGGTCAGTGATCTCCTCCTGGCACTGAGGAAAGGTCAAGTGTCCATGCCAATTCTTTTGGATCTGCCAGCAGCCCTCAGAGCCTCTGGCGATGAAGGCTCACTGTGATTTGCAGTGTCTGGCACGGATGGGCAGTATCTCCCTGCAGGAGCATTCCTCCTTTCCAAAGACACTCCACAGTGTAACTTGGAGTAATGAAGCATTCCCCTCAAGGACTCTTCCAGGGGGTAACTCCATGCTCAGTTGTACTGTTGCTGTCAGAGGGATGGGGCTCCAACACTACAGATGTGCTGGTGACAAGGGGTAAGGTCAACTTGCAAGTAAATTATCCACAGTTTTCAAAATTGATCATCCTCAAACCTCCTTGCCTGCCTTTGACTTGTTCCATTGTTGCCTAGCACAGAGACAAATTGAGGCACTTTGCTCCTTCCCCACCCCAGAGATGAGGCCATAAGCACAGAAACGTCAGCTGGGATGGGATGGAGCCATTTGTGGGGTGGGGAGGTGGAAACATTGGCTTTTAATGGAAGTCTCAGACTCCAGCAGTGCTCACTATTAGCCAAGAGCTGTAATCCATAGTGACAGGCCAGCTGGAGCACGAGGACACTTCCAGGCAGATCTGCATTCAGAGGTGCACTCCCAGCAGCTGCGTGGGGGAATTCAGATTTCCAACCACAGAGCCTGGTGCACCAGGCATGTCCCACTCAGAGGAAAAGCAGACAGAAAAGCCCCTGTCGCCCTGATTTTTTAAGATCTTCTGGCCTTCTGATGTTTTTCATTCTTGCTACAAACTTTCTCACACACTTTCTGTAAACAACTCATTGTTTTACATTCCTTCATAGAAGTAGAGAAAATTGATGGACTGGTAGCTTGTCCAGTGTCATTAGAGAGGTGGCACTTTCACCCTCCAATCCACTGTCACTTTTGTAAAACTATAAATATTAGAGTCAGAAAATAAAACCTCTCTCTTTTTCACCTTGCAGCTGCATTGTGCACGCGTGTGTTTTCTCGTGTCCTATAGTGACAAGCCCCTCTCCCACTGTAAGTTAATCTCCAAAAGTTGGGGATGCTTCTTTTTATTCCCACTGCACAAACACAGCTGTCCCTGGGAGAGGTGATGAGCACTGATCCCTCTCTCCCAGGGTGCTGAGCCTTCCTTCAGAAGGAGCAGCCCTAGCGTGTGTTGGGACTTCCTTTATCCCTGCTGAAAGGGAGGAGAGGCAAGGAGAAAGGTCATGGCCATGCTCTGCTCTCTCTCCATCCCCATCCCGCACAGCCTCGCTGGGGTCCTGCCTCTCTCCACGTTCAAAATGGGCTCTGTGTCCTCCACAGCACTGCCTCTGCCTCCTACCCAGCCTGTGGCTGCTCAGGGGACCTCGGGGACATTTTCCTCCCTGCAAGGAGGAATGGATGGAGTTGCCTTGTTGCAGCTCAGCTCCTCGCCCTCCCTTTTGCCTCTTGCTTTGCCCTTCTTTTCAACCCACTTTTCCCACCACCTGCACAGATGCACCAGCAGAAATTCACAGAGAGTGATTCCCCCCTGCTACGTGCAGGGGAGCAGAAATGTGGTTTCAAACAAGCCAAAAAAAAAAAAAAAAAAAGTCAGGTAGTCTTCCAAGAAGGAGGTGGAATACATCTTTTAAAAGTACGTAAGTGGTTTGGAAGACAGAGGTCCCAGGAGGTCAATGGTATTCAGACTTTTAAATCCCTGATGCTCATGAAAACATTGCATACAAATTCCACTCTGGGAAAATCTGCATTTTCTTCTTCTCCTTTTTTTTTTTTTCCTTTAACAAGTAGAGGAGTTGGTTTTCTGGTGTGCAGAAGGGAGAGGAGCTGTACTTTGCTGTCATTGAGCTGACAGAGCTGCTTGGAAAATGGACAATTTCCTTGGGAAATTCTTGCCTTTTGATACGTGGTGGTTTTTTATAAACTGCAGTGTGAAGGAGAAACATGATCCCACAAGGCTCTTATGACCTAAAAATTTAAAAGCAATAATAATTTGAGATCATTGATATCTTCTGTTCCTTTGTGCTGAAGCACTAATATGCTGTGGGAAATATTTAGCATTGTATGAAAATACATAAAATAAACAGCTTTATGCAATGTATAATGCATTCTAAAAATATATCAATACAATACACAATATGTAAAAATGTCAAAACAAATTAATTGAAACAACACAAAAATAATGTGTTTATTTCCTCAAAATTAAACATTTCAATATGACTGAAATGAAGAGAAAAAATCAAACTGATTTGTTTTGACACTTTAAACGTGAAAAAAGTTTGTCAAAATTGACGTTCCCATGCAACATTTAGATTTTGAGGGAACTGCGTTTTCCTGAGAAAAACTGTTCTGTCAAAATTTTTTGACCAGCTCTACCTACAGCCTATCTAAACAGACAAGCATCACAGCCAAGACTCTCAAACGCTCCAGGTGGTCAGGAGATGGATTAAGCACAGAGCAGAACAGTCTCAGAGAAGGAAATAAATAAAGCTCACAGCTAGAGGTGGCCTCGAATGTGGGTAACAAGGGGCTGCAATGTTTGAGATGCTCAGACCTGAATGGTGTTGAACTTTAATCCCAGAAAGGACTGAATTCCTCCAGTTTTTAATTTTTTCAGCATATCTGTGTTGCAGAGCTGGTGCACTGATGGGAGAGGGTGTTTGTGATGGCAGTGCAGATCCTCAAGATCCTCTGAGATTTTCTAGTTCTTGGCTTTGGTTGGAGTCAGGCTGGTACCATCCTTCTGTGCTTGACAGATTAATACTGGTAAGGATGAGATGGCTTTATTTTCCACACATCCTTCTGTCCCAGTGGAAATCCCAGGCTTAGGGCTTGGGGAATAGGTGGAAATGCAGTGCTGCAGGTAGATTGGCTCTGGGATTCAGGGCTGCTGAGAACAGCTTTGGGTAGGAGTTCTCCCACCTTCATGATACACAGATTTTAAATCTTCACATTATATAAATGCAGTTCCAGGTTAATGTGAGTTTCTAATTTAATACGCTGTTCCAAATTAAGAGTTAATATGGTATTTGATTATCTTTTTCAATGAGATCCAACCCAAGGCTCATTGACTTCAATAGACTTTGCAGGAGAACCTGCAATGGCAGAGCCTGAGCTCCAGATTTCTGACTTCTGCTGCAGAAGCTGCCCATGAAATGCTGTTATTTGGGGCTAATACTCATTCTGGCTCACATTTCTAGCCTGAATTGAAGTGCAGTGCATCTAACTTCTCCTCTATGGGGTGGCTGGGCTGCAGAAGAGGCTGACCCTGGGTGTTTCCAGCCTCAGAGCAGTGCCCTGCACACCTAGACCAGTGATTTGTGTAACTCACCTCTAAGTCATCCCTCAGGGAGTTGCAGGGATATGGAGCCCACATCAGGGACCAGCTGTGCTCACCCTGGCCCTACCTGCAGCTCTGTTCACCCACAGAAGCCTGAGCCATGCCATCCTTGGGAGGTCCCACCCTGCTTCCAGAGTGCCCTGGCAGGGGTCTGAGACAGTGGCTGCAGGAACCAGGGGGACTAAATGCACAGAGAGTTTTATGGCCACTGCAAATTCCTCATCCACTCAGTGGGATAAGGAAGGTGGAGCTCCCCAAGGCTGGAATTTGCAAGTGAGAGCTCAGAGTCCCTTTTCTCTCCTCTCTTCAGCTGCCTCTGCTTCTCCTGGCTCCATCCAGCTGAGTGGTGGCAAAATGTGGTGCCCAGAGGAAGCTCCAATGGTGCCTTTCATCCTGGCAGGCAGGCTGGCATTACCCAAGCAGCAGGAGCTGTAGCAGGAGAAGGAATGGCTTGTGGATTTTAACCCTTTCTGCTTCTCCACTCTTAGAACACAATAACCCAGCCAAAGGCTAAGCTCCTTTTAGAGGGACAAGACAAATGGGAAGATAAACCATTTGCAAGGGTTAGGTAACCTCAGCTTCTTTTACTGAAAGAAGCATGGTAGTTTGCATTTCCCAAACCCTGTGGAGTGGGATCACTCCATGTGGGGCTTAGGTGACAAAGTCTCTTCCCAGGAATGAACAGAAGTATTGCACAGACTGTCAGGTGTGGGATATGAGTTGACTTTCTTGGATTGAATATGACATTATTGCTCTCCAGAGAAGTTTTGGCATCACTTCTTTTTCCTTCAGCCTCTAAGCTTACAGGTCCCAGTTGTTGCAATGGAATATGTTAGAAAGGCAAGACTGGCACCAGGATGGAGCAGTTGTGAAAGCAAAACCCAGGATTTCTGGACTCTGGCACAGGCCTCATTAAACTGAGCATTCAGATTGCTCTTTCCTGAATTTCCAGTAAAAATTGAAGGGAATCATATGATTCTTGTTCAGTTTATTGTGTCTGGTTTGCAGGTGTTTCTTTTTCCAAATTGCAAGAAAAGTATTAAATGAATTTGGATATTTCCTCTTGTGTATAAATTACAAAATCTATTTCAGCTCAGTCAAAACACACAGCTTAAGAAAACACTTGATTTTGATTTTGAATGTATGTTACTCAACATGTAATGAAAAACAAAACACAATCTTGAACCGATCCCTTCCAAACGGAACACTCAACACATTCTGTTCCAAAGAAAAGCTGACTTTATCAAAACGCCTTTTTTTTCCCCCTTAAATCAACAAATTTCTACAAAGTGTTTTGCCTCTGATGAATTGGCATTTTCCTGACATGAAATGAGCAATCCAAAATAATTCTAAGCAGCTCTGTGGCAAGTCCCAGCTAATTCTGGAATAGTAGCATGAAGGTGCGTGGGAAGGGTACTGCAAGGAGACCTAGCACTGAGCTGAGACGTAAGAGATTTGGGTTGAATTCCTGAAGCAGTTATAAAATGATCTGGGACAAACCATTAATCTACCCTGTGTCTTAATTCCCATCCTGCTAAATGGAAAAAAGCAGTGTCTCCCCATCTCCTAAAGCTACTGCAAGGATAAAAATCTATTAACATTTGTAAGATTACTGGACTTTGATATGAGGTGTATAAATACTGAGGAAGACAGAAGATAGAGCTGCATTTTTGTGTAACTTAGAAAGAAATTATGGGGAAGTGGACTAACTAGGACAATACTTTAATAATAGTAGGAATAATTTCAAGTTCAGAGCAGTGCTTAATAGAAATCACTGCTCAACACCCGCCATGTATTTTTTTTTTAATAAGCAGCTCAGAAAAGTGCAATTTATCATTATTATTATTATCATCTATATTCATTCTATCTCTGCCACTTCACAAATGAGAGGAGTTCCTCACAAACATCTACAAAAGCGAGCTCATTATCCAGTCTCCCTATTTTTAACTCTCATTTGTGACAATAGCTATCAAACTCTTGCCAACAGTTGGGCTGCTGGTGTGCTGACACCGCTGCTCCGCAGCCCGCTGAGCGGGATTAGCTCACTGTTCCCTTGCCTTCCCCCATCTGTCCCCAGCCATCTGCTGTCCTTGCTCTCCTAAATAGATCCTGAGCTTTTTGGGGCTGTCTGTGCAGCACCCACTGTTCCAGTCTTGGATTCAGCAGGATTGGCTTCAGAATTGTGGAATGTCTTGAGTGGGAAGGGACCTACAAGGACCAGAGTCCAGCTCCTGCCCAACAACCCCACCCTGGGCATCCCTGGCAGCGCTGTCCAAAGGCTCCTGGAGCTCTGGCGGCCTCGGGGCCGTGCCCATTCCCTGGGGAGCCTGGGCAGTGCCAGCACCCTCTGGGGGAAGAACCTTTCCCTGCTCTCCAGCCTGAGCTGCCCTGGCCCAGCTCCAGCTGTTCCTTCCAATCCCATCACTGGTCACAGAGAGAAGAGATTGGTGCCTCCCCTTCCACCTCCCCCTGTGAGGAACCTGAATGCCACAACTTCTCCTAAGTCCCCTCTTCTCCAGTCTGGAGAAACCTCAGCAGCTCCTCCTATGACTTCTCCTCTAGACCCTTCACCATCTTCATAGCCCTGTGACACTTCACCACAAACCTGTCCCATGTACATGTGTGCACGAGCAGAAGCTCATTTTAATTATTTTTCCACCCTATGGAGCACTGTGAGAAGGATCTTCTTTCCACACAGAGCCCTGACCCAAGTGCCTGTGGAGCCTGGAATTCAGAGCAGTGATTTTTGCACTCTGGCCAGTAGATTTATGATCAGGACTTTTGGGCTTTGACTCCCTCTGTCCAGCACCACCTGATTTTGTGACTTGGTGAAGTCACCTGCTACTCTTGCTTGGTTTGAAGCCGCCTCTCATCCTCCTCATCATCACACCAGGAGTTTATAATTAGCTGAAGTGTGGGGACAAACAACTTGAGAGCAGGTACAGAGCTGTTACCATTACAATTCTTGCCTCCTTACAGGCAGGGAGTAATTGGAGTTTCTTCACAAAACCTGCTCCCTTTAGGCTGCTGGTTGAACTGCATTAATAAAAGAGGGTTTGTGGGGTGGTTTTGTTTCATGGAATATTCTGAGTAGTTGTAAGCAAAGTGTTGATAAACTGAAAAGAAGAAAAAAAATCTTTTCTCCTACAAGTCATTTGGGGTCAAAAATGATGTTTTTATCACTCTTCCATCTTAAGGGGGTGGAAAGACAAATCAAAAGGAGAAAAAGCTCCAGTAGTTTCAAATAGACACTTGAAAACTCCCTTGGAGCTCTCACAACCCAAACACTGACATCTCCCAATCATTATTTTTTTCAACATGAGCAATTTGGCAAAAGTGAAGTGAATTTGTGGACTCTGTTGCTATTTTTGGAGAGGTATTTCTCATCTTCTCTCCTTGCCTTTCCTCACCCAAAATATTTCGGCTGATGAATATCCCGCAGGTCTAACCACTCATGCATATTTAAAACTGGAGTGGTTAAAAAATAATGCAAATTTAGACACTGATCAGAGCAAAATTACTGAGAATTGGGGATGGATTAGCCAATCACTGCCTGAAACAGTGAAATCCCACTTCCCTAAAGAAACAGCTTTACAACCATTTGGGATTTTACGGTGTTGTACGCCACAGTCACCCAGAGAGTCAGAGCCACTGCTGAATTGCAGCTCCAGCCTGACTCAGTCAGATATCAGTGTCTGCAGGCTGAGCTATAAAGACATCTAGGTCAGAAGTGCCCAAATTCTGTTTTCCCAGAGCTCAGGTTTATCCACAGCAGTTCATATGACTTAAACTCTGACAGATTGGCTTCCCTTTCCATCCACATTGCCTGAATTCCTCTGGCCCTGACAGAGGAAAAGTGTCCCCAGCTTGCTTGGGTTGCTGGGCAGGGTTTCCAAAGGACAAGCAGGGCTGCTCCTGGCTGTTGTCTTTCCAATATTTTCATGGGCCATCTCTCAGTTAGGGGCAGGACAGAAATATTACTGCTCCACAAGTTAAATCCTAAAGGTGTGGGGCAGCAATTAGCTGTCCAGGAATCTGAGTGCACAAACTCAAAGCAGGCATAGTGAATAAAAGGTAGAGTAACACATCCTGTACTTAAAATTAAGGGTACACTTAATCTGTTCTCTGAAATGAGGTCAGACATTCGTCACTTTCCAGGGTTGAGCTCTAAACTAACATAAGCTGTTTCATCTCTCCCCTGACACTTCAGTCTCTTACTAATTTATCAGCATCCTAAAGCCGTGTGTGAAGTTGCTGAAGAGCAGAACCGTTTCAGATACAAATAGCAATTGTTAGCCTCTTCCCTCTGGTAAATGGCAGCAGGCAGAAACCTCTCTCAACCTGCCAAGAACCAAATGTGGGACACAAGGAAGAATTATTGGTGCATGAAGCTTAAAGAGATAGGGGACTTATTCCTGTACTGCAAATAATGTGTTCAGTAATTTCTCTTTCCTGAGTCTGCATTTCTGATGGAAACAGTTCACAACAACGAGCATGGGAAAACAGAAGGGATGTGTGTGAGATCAATTTGGATCTAATAGAAGAGATAAATGAAAGGTACAGGGGTCAGGAGAAAGGTAAAAAATCCCAGGAGGCAGAGGAGTGTTCACAGCAAGCGATGGAGAGTCAGAGCACCTGCATCCTGTCTGCCTGTTTATAGCAGGGATCCGGGGCTGCTCAGCCTCCCTTGGATGAAACAGACCTTGCAGTGTAATTTTGTGCAAAATCTATCACTCTGAGCTCTCCCACTGTATAAAAATTACCTTTTAAGTGGCTAAGTAGACATCCAGCTCTATTCTTTTCTTCTTATTTCAAGAAACAATGGGAGTAACAGCACTTGCCTGCCTTACTAGAGTGCTGAGAGCTTTAATTAATGTCTCTAATTCAATTTGAACTCCTTGGATAAAAGGCACTGCCTTGTGACAGCGAAGGTATTGCTGAAAATAGAATATAATTAACACAGAGATATCAATCACAAAGAAATTAAGTGTACATTCAAATACAACTTGCACTTTACAGAAAATACTTGCCTATTTTTCCTCCAAGAATCCTGAAGACTCATAAGATAAGGAACATTTAATGTTCCAGGCTGAATTGGTATTAGAAAAAGGGCATCTTAAGCCACCTAACAAACTCTAGGGGGCTTTAAGAGGGATGTCCATGTGCACTGGGGGATGTGCTTCCATGCTGGATGGTGCTGGAAAATGACTGTACCATGACTCAGAGTCAGCACATCCAACTTTTGCTTCTCCCACTGCTTGTTTGCTGTGAACTGGAGCCATGTCCTGGCTCACCCACGGATCATGTTTATTAACAGATGTGATGATTGCATGGTCCTGTTTGTTGACATGAGCCAGAAGGACCCAGCTCACTCACTGCTCTGCTGTGCTTCTCTTTCTTGTGGGAATGGCTGTAGAGCTGGCTTTGTTAACTGCTGCACTGCAAAGCTTCCTGAGATGGTTATCATTCACTGGGCAGAAACACCTTGGGAGGACGAGGGCAGCAGGTTTGTGTTTCAGGAGGTGCTACAGCCCAGTTCTGGCCTCTCCAACAGGTTCATGGTCTAAATAGTCACACAAATCCCATTGTGACTCCATGCTGATAACTGGAAAGTGAGGCCAAGACCCCACACGTAAGGGCACTGCCCAAGGTCATAGGGGGAGTCTGGGGCAGAGTTGAGCAAAACACTGGATTCTTGGATCAAAACTCAGTGTCTGGCTCCCCCAAGCCTACTCTTTAGTCCACAGATTGCTTCTGTGCCAGATTTAGCTGTTAGCTAGCCTTGGGTCTCCCACCCAAGGGCTCTAGACTCGGAGGCATCCCCTTCCCTGCCTCTTCCCTGGCTCCTTTTGCCAAATCCAAAGAACATATTTCACATCAGTGGAGCCCCATAAAGACATCTGAAAAATTAATTTCAGATTCAAGCTTGTTAGGAGGTAGATTGAATGCACCTCACAATATTTTCTTAGACACAACGTAGTCCCACTTTAGTAAGCTCCATAGCTTCCATGGGGACCAGCCCTGTGGAGTGGATTAATCTTTAATGTGAAACAACATCTCTACAGCAGCTACAGGAGGGAAAAAGATACTACTAAAAAATTAAAGTTGATGGTGTGATAGTTGTCTGGACCCAGTTGTGCTCCACCATCCTCCATTGCCTCGGGCACCATTCCCTGCTCTCAGAAGTGATCCAGGCAGCTTCCAGGCTGGAGATGTGATCATTTCTTCAGTGGTCTCAAGGCATCTTCTCCCCATATCTTACCTCCTGGATAAGAATATCACAGCCCCAATCATCCTGACTCCTACTGTGCCCCAAAGGAAAGGAAGGGAGGATGAAGAGTTGTGTATGGGGAATTAGGGACTATCTCCTCTCTTTCACAAGCTGGTGTTTCCCCAGTGTATGATGTTCACATGCAGGAGGACACACTGGGATTTCTCTGAGACCCATTTTGTTTGGCTCTTCTCATATTTCATTTCTCACTTGCACTGTGCTGGGAACTGGAGGGGGGCTGTCCCCCACTTGGGTACATAGAGCTCCCTTCCTCCCTCTGCAATAGGAATCCAACAGACAGTGAAATATTTAAGGGAAAACTGATCCAGGCTGGCAGATGAGGGGAACAGCTATGGGTGAGTTTAATGAACAGACAACCAAGGAAGCTGGGACAGCATGTTCAGAGCAGCTGATTGTTGTCTACACACCCAGCTCATGGCAAATACGCTGAGTTTGCAGCTGATGGGACAAGAGCAACCAGGCAGGGAAGGAGCCTGGCTGGAGAAGCAGTAGAAATGCACTTCTGAACTGGAATTTGGAGATGCTGAGGGTGGGATGTAGCTGGGAGCATTCCCCAGGAATCACCTTGGGCTCGTGAGTGAGTGGAAGCAGGGATGTTCTGTGGCCCACTTGGAATGTGTCCTGTTGCCCTCAGTGTGGGGCTAGAAACTCCCAAACTCTGCTTTACCATTCAAAACTGTTCTGTAAGGTAAAGTAGAACCATTCTGTGTGTGATGTGAGGGACTAAGCACTGAGAACTGCCCTGTTTAGGGGTGAAATAGGAGTCAGTGGTGAAGGCTGATGTTAAAAACATGTCTCCAGAAAAGGAACCACCTTCTCAGTCAGGAGCTGCAGGTACCACCAGATTTAATAACAGTAATATTCCATCTGCAATTAGAAAGAAGTTTGTATGGGACTAACAGAAAAATCAAACATTGGCTGACTTTCCCATACTTGATATTTTTTTTCCCATTTCTTCCTGTAATGCAACAGCTGAGTGTCATCTTTCTGCCTTACACAGCTCGGTTCTGTGGAGTGCTGCTGAGCTGACTGCAGCTCCTCGAGCACATGCTGTGCCCACGTGCAGGCTCCCACTCTCTGGCACACAGAGGGGGCTCCTGAGCTGCCCAGCACCTCCAGGGCTCCAACCCATCTGCACAGCAGCTCACACACTCATTGCCACGGGATGCAGCCCTGCCATGCTCCAGGGAAAGCTCCTGGAGCAGAGGGATGGCCGTGCTGACCACCAACACCTCTGCTCTGTGCTCTGCTGCTCACACCAGCCAAGGCTCACACACAGTGCTGTCAGTGCAGGTGGAACCTCTAGCACACCTCTCCTACACTCGTAGCAAAACCTTTTCTCTCTGGGAGTTACAAACTTTTAGAGTGCTTGTAGAGGACTCGGGCTCAAAACCAGAAAGTTTTCTGGAGATGTACAAAGAAGCCTGACATGAAATCTCACTGTGACAAAGCTGAGTAGCCTCATTTCTCCTGCTTTAAAAAGTATCTGCAGTCTCTCTGCGCTGTGTTTTACAGAGACAGGTGGGTATCACCTGTCCTGAGCACAGCTTGTGCTCCCAGAGTCAGGGGAGCAGCCTCAAGATCCCTGCCAGCCCACAGTGCTGGCACACCCGCACAAAACCCAGAAGGCAGGAGCAGGAACCAGTTGTGAGCGTGGAGATGACTTTTTCCAAGCAGCTCCCAGGGACGAGGAGCACAGCCCAACAGGCTGAGCTGCTGCAGCAGCCACGTTGTGCTGTGGAGGCAGGAGGGGACCATCCTGGGTGGGGGGTGACAGCTAAGCAGGCTCCTCACCTGTCACCTGGGGCATGGTGCCAGCAGTGCCACGGTGCCAGCAGCCTGGCTGGGAGGTGGATGAGCTGAGGGCTGAGACGCTGGGAATGGGAGTTAGGAGAGCTGGGCTCTCTTCCAGCTGTACCCATGGCTTGCTGTGTAACCTTTGGCAGGGCACCTTACCCTGACTGCCTTCCCACTCATCATATGTCTTGTCACATGCCTGGGAGAGGAGGTGGCTCACACAGGGCTGTCCCCAGCCTTGCTTTGCCACTCTCCCACCATGGCAGTGAGAGTGTGCCCTGCTCCAGGTGCTGGGAAGGATCTCCCTGGCTGAATGTGCCTGTTCAGCCTGTCACCCTGCAGAGCCTGGATCTTGGGAAGAGCCTCGAGGTCCCTCCATAACTGAAATAGCAACAGACCCCATCCCCTGCACCACACAGACCTCCCCAACACCCCAGCAGGAAAGCAGCCATGGGACATTTTTATCTGTCAGAGTTTGGCAGGATTTCACAGCTGTGTGTGCCTGTGTGTGCCTGCCTGTCCGTGTGTCTCGTCGCCAAACCTGGGCAATTATTTTGTTTTATTTCTTTTTTTTGGCAGCACCTGAAAGTAAGAGCTGGGTCTTTATAGATTGCTCAGGTTGCACAGAGTATGGATTACAGATCATCAGAGAGACATGAAAGCAGAAGCCACGTTTCTCTGGCACAGCATTAAAGGGACAATGAAGGGGTAATCATAGCCTAGGGTGCAGCCATCTCCTGTGCCTGGCCTTCACTCACCTTTGTAGCACTGTGGAGAGCTTCATGAGGGAAATGGTGGAGAAGCTGGGGTGAGGATGTCTCAGGTCAGGACCTGGTTATTTCAAAGGTGGTATATGCTCAGGAGGTTAAAGGCACCACTAAAATACATGAATAAAACACTGCCAAATACTCTAAGGTGTAACACAGGCAAACGGAAGTCTTTTAAAACTTGATTTTTCACATCTGTTTTCACTCTGAGAGAAGGTTGTTAAAGGATCAGAGCGTTTTTAATCTCTCTCTTTCTCTCCCTCCTCCCTCTCCTGCCCTCCACTTCTCTTTCTCTCTCTCCTTCCTCCTATCCCCTCTCTCTTCCAACAGGACTCCACAGAATGGAGCAAGAATGAGAGGAAAAAGGCAGACAGAAAAGCATGAACTGGAGGCTTGTTGAGTTCCTCTACCTCCTGTTTATATGGGACCATATACTCATACAGCCCTCCCACCAGGACCCAGCTGCTACCAACCAACATGTCTCCAAGGAGTTTGATTGGCTTATTTCAGACAGGGGGCCTTTCCACCACTCACGGAGCTACTTATCCTTTGTGGAAAGACATCGTCAAGGATTTACAACCAGATATAAAATATACAGGTATGTCAGCTTCCTGCAGCTTGGATGAGTGTTTGGGTGCTGGGAGCTCTGCCAGTCCCCGTGGGCTGCAGCCTGGGAGAGGCACCATTGTCCCCATTCCACCTGCAAATGCTGCTTTGGTTCCCCCTGGCCCCCAGCTGGCGATGCAAATTGCTTCAAAGGCTGGGCTGGAGTGCTCTGATAGTGAGATGAAGGCACTGCAGTGTCATGGCAATGTGCACAGCACAGAGTGAGATGAAAAGGAGCTGAGGGGGTGGGTGTTCTTCATTCGTGGTGACAGACAGTTCACAGGCAGGTTCCCAAGCAGCTTTTTCAAATCAAGGGAGCTCTGGACAGCCCAAGCCTCTGTACCAAACTCGTACATGTGAACTGCCAGTAGCTGCAGGTTCACATAAAGATGTCACCACGCACGTCAGTGTGACAGTTCTCACACTGCTGTGTAGGAGCCTTGGCTGTGTGCTGCCTACCACAGATCCTTGAGGATTTATCTCCATGTATAAGTTGGACTTGGCCCAAGAACTGTGATCTTGATTTAAAAAAAAACTGCAGAGAGTTAAAAAAACCTACAGAGAACAGGCAGAATTTGGATTTTATTTTGCCTTCTAGGTTTTTAAGCCTTAGTTGTTGCTTGTTTCAAACTCTTCTTGCCAGCTGTGCTATCTAGAACCACACTTTTTCCTCCTCATTTTAATCTGAAAAGCTGGGGTGCTCACATGAACGTCCTATTGAAGCAGCAAGCACTTTGGAGTGAAGGGGAATAAGCCAGCAAGTGTCAGGAGATTTGTGCTGAAACCCAAAGAGCCTGAAAAACTCTCCCAGCCACGTGTGCATTTACATAATTATATGGTCCTGTTGTGCTTCAGAAAGACACTTGCCATGCAAACACAGCCATGCAAAGTGGTGGGCAGGGAAATGCTGGTGAGCAGCCCATGGCACTGTGCACATGGAGCCATGGACATGGGGGAGCTACCCACCACAGGGGACCACAGGGGATCACAGGGAATCACAGGGAATCACCTGTGTGAGAGAGTGCTGCCCCATGGGCACGGAGCCAGAGGCAGAGTAGCAGAGATGTGTGAGGCATCAGCTCTGAGTGGGGAAGAAAAATGATTTGTTCTTGTCCTGAGGCCTGCAGGGAGTGCAGAACCCCCTCTACTTGCAGCAGCAAGGGCAGGTTAAAAATATTGTCCTGGCTTGTCCTCTCCAAAACAGCTCAGGGGGAAGACAGCCCCAAAAATTAAAAGCTGTGCTGCCTTGCTTCCACTGGTGAGGTCTCAGTGTCTGTGCACAGAGCAGCAGAGAAAATGCCTTTTCCCAAAAGCCTTTTTCCTCTGCCCAGCTCCCCTCCTGCCCTGCCTGCCAACACACACAGTGGCCCAGCCTGCAGATCCCTGCCCTGCTCCTCGCCCCTGGCACTGGCTGTGCCCTTTGCTAAAGAGCTGTGCAGCCTGGGATGCTACCACGGAGTCTGCAGGGGCTGGGGGCACAGAGCCACACGATGGATGTGTTCAGACATAGCTATGAACTGTCACTGTGGGTCAGGCCACAGATCCATCAAGCCTGGGATCCTGTCTCTAAGCATCACGGAGAAACGGGTCTGGAAGGACCTTGAGAGGTCATTTAATCCCTGCCTTTTCCCCAAGGCAGACTCAGACATACCTGTGTCACATCTGACAGAGGTTTGTGGGGAACCTGGAAGGTCTCCTGTGGTGGAGGATTCACACCCTGAGCAGGCAGCCTGTGCCATGGCTGTGCCTCCTCCACTTTTATAAAGGAGCCAAAATCTTGTTTGCATGTGAAGCCTGGGATTTGTTCTATCTGTCAGGGGGTAAGGAACAAATTCCCTTTTGGTTTGTAGGAAACTAATATGAATTTGAAGTCTTAGTTCAGGATGAACTTTATGTATGGGAAGTGGAAAGGGATCTGTTTCCTCTGTTTCTGCTAAGTATTGTTAAATCATTTGTGAAAGACACGTGGAGCAGGTGGAGAGCACAACACCCTCCTCCCAGCATGGGAGAAAACAGGCATCAGCATTCTGTGTGCATGGGAGGTGTCTGGGAGGGGCTTGCAGATAATGACCATGCTGGAGAAGTCACCATTCCCATAAGTAACTGGAAATAAGACAAAATCCAGTGGAAGTAGTCAGGGAGAGAGTTTAGAGAGGACTGCAAGAGTACCCAGGGCATCTCATGGCCAAACACACAAACTGACTTCTCTGAGGGAGCTGAGTGCTTGGGGAATGCCACTTGTGTGTGGTGCTTGGAGCTGCTGGGAGCTGAGCACTTTGGAAATACAAGTCTGGGACAAACCTGCTCCCAGGTCAGCTGAGGAAGAGGGGAAAGCCTCATGTGCTCCAGCAGAGCAGATGGAATGTGCTTCAGCAGAGCAGGTGGGAGTCTGGCTGGATGCTGGAGGGCTGTTTGTTTTTAATATCTGGCCCTGCTGGCAGAACTGGTCACTTAAAAACTGAGGCCATGCATTTTTAAAGGGATCTCAGACTCAGTCTGGCTATGGAGAATTAGTGGAGCCACAGCCAATTCTCGCAGTTAAGAGCTAGACTGTGCACACACACTCCCAGAACATTTCGTTTTACTGAAACCCACAGGGGTAAAATCTCATTTTGTGGGCTCCTTAAATTGACTCCGAGAATCTGTAAAGCTGTTGGGATTTTGTCAACTGTTTAATTCCAACATAGAAGCCTCTTTCCTACCAAAAGATGTCTCTCAATTGCTCTTTGCACTAGACTAGCCCAAGGGAGGCACATATCCTGCATTAAGGATATCAATCCTTTCCTTAGAAAAGCAGCTGATATGGAGCATGGGAATTTTCTGTGCAATCTTCTCCTTCAGTGCCCCTTTCCTTCCATACTTTTTTAGGTTGGCTGGTTTTTAGTTTGTTGCTCTGTCAGGCAGTTCCTTGGGGCACTTGTGATTTTGCTGAGTGAGGTTTGGCCTGACCCCTTCTCCTCTCCCAAGGCAGCAGATCCCAAACCAGCCACAGTGACCAAGGGCTTGGAGAGGATGTGGAATCAGGCCAGAGGACTTCACCCACCCCTAATTGAAACACCGTTGGCTGTTTAGTGGTGATTTCCCTGGTGTCCTGCTGTGTGGGAACATGGACACATCACATTAGGGCCGTGTCATTTACACTGGAAAGCCACCAAGGCAAAGCCACTGGTGGTGCTAAGAGCAGCATAAGGCAAAATGCAGAATTTTCTCCTTTCTGCAGGTGATGCTAAAAAGAAAGCAACATAAAATCATGGAGGAGTCCTCCTTCTATCACTGCTGAAGTCCAGAGCTTGAAAGCAGCAAGCACAGAGCCTGTTGCAGTGAGCAGGGCTGTTTTGTATTCTGCATAAGCAGAATTGCTGTAGAACCTCAGAGCTGATGATATCTTTCATAGGAAGCCTGGATCCAGGTCTAGCATCCTAGCATGCACAGACAGTTCACTGTTACAACCCCCAAAGTCTTGTTACCTCCTTCCATGCGTTTCATTTCAGTGGATTTTAGGTCTTTTTCTTGTAAAACTTGGATCACTGATTTTCCTGGCACCCTCAGTCAAGGCTTACACCTTACATGTGGCATTAGGAGGAAGGCAAGCAAAAGGGGAGATGTTTTATATTAAATCATGAGCAGTAGGAGTGGATACAATTGCATTAGGGAAGCACATTAGTCAGCATTGATTCATACTAATAAGGGTGGTTTAGGGGGCCTCTGGCAGGAAAATGCTGCTTTGATCATTATCTGTGCACACTGGTGCTAATGCAGATAGGATGGCAGATGCTGAGAGTGGTTTGTGGGATGTCTGAATATTCATTATCACCATCCTTGTTGTTATTCCTAGTCATGAGAGCCTGGGGTACGAGGTACTGCAGGAAGGCTGGAGAACAGATGAAGCTCAGCTTGGCTTTGGGACTGGGGTCCTGCTCAGACCAGAAAACATCCCTGTTACCACTGAACAGTTAGCAGCTTCAGCCCACTGCTTTGAAGTATGTTGTCATGTTGTCCTTTTTTTTTTCTTCTCTCAGAAGTTGTTTAGTTATAAGGCAAAGAAAAAGTGGGCTGAGCACTGGAATACTCCATGCAAATTGCCAGGCAGAGGCATTGACAGGAATTTCCCTGATGATGCTGCTCAGTTGAAGCAATTTCAACAAAAAGCAAAAAACAAAACAACAACAAAAAGAACACACCCAAAACAAAACAACAAACAAAACAAACCCAAACAACAACAACAGCAAAAATCTTTCCTTAAAAGAAAAATAAAAGGCTTTGTTGTTCAGTGTCAGAGGTGGGACGCAAACAGGGACAAGGTGAGATGGGCTCATCCAGCTGAGCAGAGGCTGCCACTGCCAGTTCTGTGGAAAACAGGGACAGGACACAGAGCCTTGGAAAGAGGAGCCCACAGGTAGAGTGGCAGAGAGGTGACACAGGCAGGATCTGGATTTTTGCCCCAGGCTCATGGTGTGGCTGTGTGAGCTCATTTCTGCGTGCCCCAATTCCCTCCCCACCCCCTGAGAAGGGGAGATGAGGAGATGACAGCACTTGCCTGCTCTGCATTGCTGGGCAGACTTAATTAAAAGCTGCAAGATGTTTGGACATAAGGGACAGCAGCAATATAAAATGGATGATCACACGGGGCTGCAAGTGGAATGTGCATGTGCAAGAAGAAATGTGTATTTTCCATGTGTGGGAGTTTAATTCCATTTTCTGGAGTGATAGTGGGGATGGGGAAATCTGACTCTCTGTGTAAGAGAGCAGGGAAACCCTGGGGTATAGAAAGGAGATCTGCTCACCTTGTAACTTCTCCTGCAGTGGGACCAGTTAGAGGCTGCCTAATTTCATGAAACCTGCAAATAGAGAATCCTTCTGAGACCTCTGTCAGGTCTGCTTAAAATACACCAGCAGATTCAAAACTTACTGGGGGAGGTGACACCAAAGCAGCCAGTCCTGCTCATCCCTCCCTCTGCAGAGTGGCAGGACACAGCCAATTCCTCACAAACACTTGGTACAGCAAGTTCCCAGATAGGTAAAAAGGAAAAGGAGCTTCTGAGACAAGAAAGGCTGGGAGTACCTGGCTGCACAAGCTGGACAGAAATTGCTTGGGATGCTGCCTGGGGAAAAAAGCTGATTTTTTTTCCTCCCAGAATGTTGTTTCCTCAGGAGAACAGTGCAGGTCTAGGACAGGTCAGTGGAGAGGTGAGAGGTGTCTCCATCCTTGGTGGCTTTCAAGGCTTGGCTGGAAAAGCCTCAGCTGATGTGCTGGTCCTGCTTCAAGTGGGAGGCTGGATTAGGGACCCCTATGGTCCCATCTAACCAACATTTGTGTTATTTCCCTCTTTCTCCAACTCAGAGTGGACACTAAACTGTGTGCTCATAAAGGGATTTGCACTGGTGAATGCATTCAGCCACACTAGAGATTTTTATTTAGTCCTAGAAAACCCACAAATCTGAGCAGCTACGTGCTCCCTAAATGTGTCACTCCCTCAGTGAAGAGAAGAGAAGGATCCTGAAGCCAGCATCTTTGCTGTGCACATAGCACGGGCTACAACAGACTTAGAAATGCATATGCTGTTCTGCTGCTTGAATTTTCCCTTAGAGGAAAAAAAAAAAAGAAAATAAAGAAAGAAGGAAAAAAGATTGGTCTCACAAAACTGTCTCACAAAACTTTCAAAGTTTTATGGCACCACAAATTAAAAACAATGAGCCAGATTCTCTGTGACATAAATACGTGAAACTGTTGACTTCAAGGTAAATTCACCAATTTATTGGCTGGAGAATGTGTTCCAGCACACCCAGCACTGCCCAGTGCACACACAGCCCCAGGGTTTGTGTGACTGCCTGCCCTGGCTGGGAGGATAATGAGCTTTTATAATTTCTGAGCAGAAGAAAAATGTGACTCTTACACCAGGCACTGGGCTTGGCCAAGCTGGTCAGGGATTGTGAGGGTTTTATGGCTGTTTTTGTATCAGAATCACAGAATTTATTTGGCTGGAAAAATCTTCCAAGATCAAGTCCAAGCTGAGCCTGATGCCCACCTTGTCCCCAGCCCAGAGCACTGAGTGCCACCTCCAGCCCTTCCTTGGACCTCCAGGGATGGGCACTCCAAAATTCTCTGGCNAGTTTTTAACTAGATCACTTTCTGGTCTCATTCATTCTCTGGTCAGGGGATAGCAAAGGATTGTGCAGATGGAGGCAGGAGGGTGACAAAGGGGACAGGTGAGGCTGCTCTGTCCCGCAGCATTAAAGTTCTTTTAAAGTGGTTGTGAAGTTGTTTTGGTTGTGCTAAGTTCTGGCACAGACAAAATCTTTTAGAGCTGCTTCCATCATCTTTTCTGGCTGTTCTCTCCATTCCTCATTGGCTGTTTTTGCTGTCTCTTTATTGCATTGAATTTAATCTACTGGTCACTAGAGCAGTACAAGGAATTGATTTTGTGGTTCACTGGTTGTACAGAACAAAAATAATATTAAAAATGGGTTGATATGAAATGGATGTTTGTTCAACTTTTCAGTAAAATGAAAAAATTGAAACATTTCATTTCAGGCTCAGTGAAAGTTTTAAGCCTTGCTGTTTATTTTCACTTTATTGATCCAGTGATTTTTTTTTTCCCACAATTTTTAAGGCACTAAAGTTCATCTCAAGACATGAAGTCAAGTAGAGCCACTTCAAAATTGTCAAAAGAGGAACATTTTGATTTTGAGTGTATTGTGTTTAGCTGTTTGTTCTTCAGTTTGAATTTGCAAGGAGTTTTTATAACCTTGAGTTAGGGAAGGACTGAAAAAAAAAAAAAGACTGATTGTCCTGTTCACTCTGTGACTTTGAAATCTTGAAATTCCCTAGGGTCCAGCTTTGATTTTCCCTGGGTTCAGCATCTTAGGATAAAGAAAAAAAAAAATAATAATTTCCCCAGCACGGCTGGGCAAAGGAGTGAGAGCCAAGATGGGCAGCAGGAATGCAGCTGTGCCTGGGAAGGCTCGTGGTGCTTCCCAAAACCAGGCTGGGTGCTGGGACCTGGGTGCTGTGACAGTGACAAACTGCACTCACAGATCCTCTCTCACACACCCTGGCAGGTTTTCAGTCGTGTTCCACTTGACTGGATGTCTGAAGCATCCAAGAAAGCACTGTGAACGTTCTTCTCAGACAGCATTAAGGTGATGCTTAGCTCAGGTAGGAATTGATGGGCACTGTTAGGCCTTTTAATCTTCACTTAGGGTTTTTTAGTCGTGCTGAAGTTCTGCTGACAAGGTTTTCTTATTAGGGTTTTATGCTATGTGTTTAAAGGGGACATCAACTTTTTTGTTTTCCAGTCACAGGCAAGGCTTTTTCAGGAGAGACAGCACGATAATTGAAGGACAGAGGGAGCTGAGATGAAAGGAGGTTCTTTTCTCCATGTGGGATGAGCAGTGGAAATCCATACAGGCAAAAATACAGAATCTCCCTAGTTTATATTATGCCTGTAAACGAGTGATGTACATTGGTTTGTAATCAGCACATGCCCTGTAAATAAATGTGTGTAAACCAAAACCTGAAATCCATTTCCATAGTGCATGTAAACAATGAAGCCTCCTAATGTTGCCTTCGATGTAAACGCTCATCTAAAAATGACATTACTACACGTTTATGCAACTTTACCAAAGCCACAATTTACATTCCTGTCTCAGCATCTCTAAAAGCAGTTGGCAAACAGGAACCATTCAGAGATGGGCATGAACCAGACAGTTCCATCACACAGCATCTCCTTCAGCCCCAGCCTTCATTCCTCATGCAGTGCAGGGACTGCTGTTACATCCCCTGCATAATGCAGCTCCCTGCATATGTGCAGCTTTCCATGGATTTGCATAAGCAGAATAAAGGCAGGAGCAGGGGCTGGCAGGGAATGGCTGGGGCTGAGCTGTGCAGGGCTTTGTCCTGGGGTGTCTGGGCAGGCACAGAGCTTGGCCCTGGTCAGGCTGGAGGAGCAGCTGCTCTGGCTGCCTTTGGATTCGGATGGGATGGCTTGGGAACATCCCTGGCAGCTGCAAGGCTTGACAGAAGGACACATCTCTCCTTCTCTTTGATATTCTTGAGAACAGAGGGCAAGAGGAAAGAGAGGTGGCACCAGCCTTTGATATGCCTGGAGCTGCTGAAATATGGGAGCAGGAAATCTGTCCAGGCTCGGGAAGGGCAGCCCTGCATCCGAGGGCAGCAGCGCACGCCTGTAGTGCTCACATCTCTGCTNCGGTGTGGAGGCACAGCAGTTGATAAGTTCACATTCTGATGAGGCTCCTGTGGTTAGGACACACCAGTTCCTCTGGAGGAAAGCACTCCTGTGAGCTGTGTGCCTGGAAAGGCAGATCAGTGCCTGCCTGCCCTGCCTGCTGGTCCAGGGAAGCTCTCAGCTGGATTGGCTGAGCGCTTGCACAGATCTCCAGAGCTGCATCTTCCAGCAGGAAAATTCCCCTTCTCCATCCACAACAAAATATTTTGATCCTACTCCCAGTGAATCCCAGAAGCAGCACAGAAATATTTTAGTCACTGAACCTCTCCAAAGAGATCTGCATCCTGCTGGGCTTGGACAAGGATGTCCACATCCTGTTCCATCGGAGACCTCCTGCATGGTGGGGGAGTGCTCCCCTCCACATGTCAAGTGGAGGCTGTGCCCAGCAGGGCTGCTCCCAGCATGCTGTGACAGCAATGACTCTGCACATTCATCTCAGATTCCTCCAGAGCAGCAGACTATGGTCCAGTGGCTTGGGAACATATTTTAAAAGCTAACAAGGCAAAGAGAAGCTTTCCTTTCACTCTCTTCCGTAAAAAATATATTTTTAGCTGGTTTTTTTATTATTTTTAATAATCTTATTAATTCTGTTTTCAAACCAGCCAGATGCTTATTTCAGCAGAGAAGCTGTTACATTAAAATAAAAAAGTCATCCTGTTAGATAGACAGAATAATTTTGTTCTGGCACAAGTAGCACTGGGAGAAGGCATTACAGGGTTTTTTCTTTTTTATTTCTGGATCCCTCCAATGTTTTCCTTGGGTTCCAGAAAGGATATTTTTCCCCCTTTCTTTTTTGCTGATTGCTACCCACCAGGCCCTGTAAATGGAACAAGAATGTCCACCAGGACAGCCGGAGCCATCCAGGCAGCTTTCCTGGGCTAAGCTGCTAAGAGCAGGTACAGAACCCAAGGACACAAAGAAAGCCTGGAATCAGCTTTGCCTGCAGCAGGGTTTGGGTCACCCTTTGTGGCAGGATGCTCTGCAGGCAGTGTGATATCAAATATTCCTGTGCAGAGCCAGCGCTTCCTTTGTGCCGCTGCCCACGTGTGCCCGGGAAGGAGCTGACACAGCACCCAGGTGTCCTGGCACAGCCCAGCTTCCCTCAGGAGAGCTCTGGGCAGGTGAGACCTGCTCTGCTCCAAGGCACGGGGCTGATGGAGGCAGCATTTGGCTGCCAGGAGTGTGCACCAGGGCTCTGTTTGCTGGTGGCCAAGCCTGGGAGCTCTTGTGACCAAACCCCTTCCACACCTGCAGCTCTTCACCCTTCCAGCACTGGCATGGGGACCACAAAGTCTTTACAGGAAGCTGCCGTGAGGTTTCCTTCACTGTGGAATTATTTTTTTCTTGGTCAAATACATCCCATCGAGTGAAAACCATGGAGAGAGGGAGGAGAGGAGATGGGTAGGGATGGTGTTTACACCCGCCCAGCTCTCTGGGCTGAGGCACTGCAGTGTAGGCTGTTGGCAGCCACTGCCTCCCCCTCCTCCTCCTCCTCCTCCTCCTCCTTCTCCCTCCCTGCCAGACTTCTCCCAGCTGCCTGGCTCTGGAACCACTATTCCAAGAAGACAGAGATGCTCCCCATCCCCACGCTCTGTGGCGTGGGAAAGCCTCTGACCTGCTCCAGCACCTGCCTGAGAGGGAGCCTTGAGGTCTGGCAGTGCCAGCTGCCAGCAGGGCCAGGCTGGGGCTCCCAGAGGGGTGGGATCCTCTAAAGGATCTGTGATGCTTCTAAATCAAAGTCCTGCTGACAACACAGAGCACTAAATGCCTGCCTGGGGATCTGCTCCTACAGTCATGTGACGACATCAGAATTTAAGCTTTAATTAAGAAATGAGTGCAGGCAGGGAGGGAAGAGTCTCTAGTCCTTATGGCTACAAAAGAAAGCTTGGAAACATGACCTGAGTGCAACCAACATCTGCTTTAATGTGCAGATGGCTCCCAGCAGAGGGGTGAGCAGCAGGGAGAGGAAGCCATTCCATCAAATCCTCAATCAGGTCAAGGCAGCTTGTGCTTCTGCTTGTAATGAAAGAGCTTTTTTGGAGAGAGAGTCCAGAAAAGCTGTGCTACAACTGAATTAAATAGAATTGTGGAAGCCTAGAAAGGCTTGGGATCATCTAGTCCAGACACCCTGCCATGGGCAGGAATGCCACCCATGTGATTGAGTTGCTCAGGGCTGTCCTGCAGTTTTTTGGGCCAGGTTTCACACAAGTTCCACAGGAAAAATGTCTGGAGATGTGAGAGCTGCCTAACTGAACCTGCCAATGGTGCACAGCACTTTTCAGGCAGCAGCATGGAAATTCTCTGCTCTGGGATTGGGGCAGGAGGTGTTTGGCCTCCTGGAGTTCCTTAGCCCAAATTGAAAGGATGCCTTTAATGTATAAAAACCTGCTGGCCCCAACCCCCACGCTGTGCTTTCTCCTGCCATCAGTTTCAGCAAGGGTAGGGAACAACCAGGAATTTTAGAGGCCAGTTAAGGGAAAGCCTCTGGATACTCTCCATCTCCCAGGGATACACAAGGCTTGTTGAAGGAGAACTCTGTTTGATGGCTGTGCTCTCACTGGGGTCTGCAGGCTCCAAAATGCCTGATATTGCAGCAAGCTCTCATTCCCCTGAGCAAGAGTCATGGAAAAGCCCCTGGAAGAGTTCCCCTGTTACTTACAGCTGGGACCAGTCCTGGACTCTGATTCAGTGAAGCATCCTGGCACTTGGAGCTTGTCATTCCTGCAATCAAAGTGCCTCTTGGCAAGCTGCAAGCACAGGTTTCATGGGCTGGTAGTGACTGGCAGCTCTGCTGCAGCGTGGGCTGGGTTTGAGTGCTGATTTGAGATCTGAACATCACAGAGCACTCAGGGCATTCAGGTTGGATGAGGATGCACTGACCAGTGAGGGACACTTCCACCCCGTGGCAGCCTGCAGGTGGGAGAAGCTGTGTTATCTCAGGAGAGCAAAGATGTTTTATTGCCTGTGCATCCCTGCAAAATTGTTTTTATTATCCATGCACCCCTGAAAGGTGTTTTCATAGCCCATGCACCCCTGAAAGGTGTTTTCATAGCCCATGCACCCCCACCCAACCTCACTTTGCTTTCCCTCCCCTTTCTCTCATACTGGTTATTTCCTTTTCAGCAAAGGCAAAGCTGCCCAACGAGTATTCAGCATTAGAAATGTCAGTGTTACCTTCCAGCTCTTGAGCGAAAACCCCAGAAAGAACATTACTTTTAACGTCCCTCAAATGTCTGGGGCTGTCCCTGGGGAGTGCAGGTGCACAGCCAGGGTTAGGCTAATCAGAGAGCCTGGTACACAGGGAAAAGTGTGTGTTGCATGGTTAAGAGCAAGCAGGAAATATAGGAATAAGACAAGAAGTTTTTTAGCTTCATCTCTGATTAAAGTAAAATGAATAGTCCCACACTCCTTGTTCTGCTTGTTTTCCTTCCCCTGTGTTCCTCCCATTCTCCCCCATTCATGTGCAGACTGTGAAAGGTTCAGATTCCCCCTCCCACCCATAAAAGACTCCTCTCTGTTCCCTGGGAGTATTTGATATTTGGAGTCTGTGCTGTACTGTTCAGCAGTGAGTGTTGCCAAGTCACATGATGAACTGTATCTCAAGACTATTTAATGTCTCTTCAAAGCCCACACTTTCAGAGTCCTGTGATTATGTAAATGTCTCAACTCAATTTTTAAAGTAAGTTTACGGCCCTCATAATTGCAGAGGAAAACTTGATAATACGACTCCTACATACTCAGAAAGCAGAAGGCAAAAAAAAAAAAAAAAAGAAAAAAACCCCTTAAGTTTATCAGATTTTAAAAGTCTCATGAATTTTAAAACCAATCTCTTAATTCTTTTTTTGAGCTTGACTCATGATTTTCAAACTGTCACCAGTGTGGCTGTAGGGATTGTAAGGCTGGTTTGTTATCTTGTTAGGTAACTTACATAAAATATCCGAGCCCATGGAGACTCAGAGATGGAGTATTGCATTTCAGTGCTCATCTGGAGACAACAGTGTCTTTTCTCCTGTGGAGTTGCTGAGGATCTCCTCTTAATCCAGGTCTCCAGTCACTACTGCTGCATAAATATTTCCCCAAATTATATTAATGTTAATCATATGAATGAGAATAGCCATAATATTGATCTTCATAATACTTAGGTTATTAAATTTGAGTTTGAAGGTAGTTTTGTGGTGCGATTCATAATAGCAAATCTCCTCAGCATGCATAAGCAGGGAGAGCAGGCCACAGAGCAATAGCACTGCAAACCCAGAGAGAAATATATTCCAGACTCTTCCATCCTACCACAGGATTGCACAGGGAACAGACACTTGTGGCTAAGTTAGCAATGCCACAACTGAAGTTTTGCTAATTGTTTGATGACCTCAGATGAACTTAATTGATCTGAAAGGAGAAAAAAGCCTCTGAATGTTGAAACGAATTGTGCCAATATTTCTGTGGGTATATGCACCACTCATGGGCTCTTTATTCATCACAGAATCACAGAATGTGTTGGGTGGTAAAAGATCTCAAAAAAACCCCCCAGTTCCAACCCCTGCCATGGGCAGGGACACCTTCCACTGTCCCAGGCTGCTCCAAGCTCCATCCAACCTGGCCTTGGGCATTTCCAGGCGTGTGGCACCCACAGCAATACTCCTGGAATGTTTGCAGACACAGAAGCAGGGATGCTGGTGTGATAAGATGCAGAGGGATCTCCACTGTTACTTGTCTTCCCCACGCAGGTTTACTCAGGCTGTGTCATATTTTTTTAGGAGCCACACACCCTGAAGGGTGGGGAGGTGACAGAGCCAACGGGGCTCTGCTGGTCACTCAGAAATGACTCTGTGCCCACAGAACCTCTGATGTTTGAGGTGCACACAGCTGTTGAGGTGTCTGCAGCACCTTGCACAGCCTACAGAGGATTAAATGAAATCTGAGAATGCTTCCCTGTGAAATGACTCTGTAATAAGGGACAGAAATTACCAGCTCTTCCAGCACGTAAAAAAAAGAGGAACCAAGAGTGTGCAAGAGGCTGAATGCTACTATATAATAAGCTTACAGGATAATTGCCAACTGTACTTGGACTTAATTTTCTCCTGCAGAAGAGTCATAAAAATAAGTTTATTGTTTTCACTCCGGGGATCTGAGATATTTGGATCAGGTCTTTAAAAAAGACAGTATTTTATCTCCCCCTTGAACATATCAGCTCTGTTGGCGACCATCTCCTGCACAATTGCGAGTGAGCATCCAAAAGAAAAGATTTTCTATGCACAGTGGCAGTCTGTGAGCTGGCACAGAAGTCTCTCAGCTCCCTGTCAAGGTCTTGCAAGTGTTTGTAACACTAAAGTAGGATTTTCACTCACAGTTTTAGGGATTGTGCACTGAAAGAGGAGCAGAACTGATGAAATTCTACGAGGGTGGAGGGAAACAAATAACAGAATGGAAAAGGCTTTGTACTTTAGGTGCAATAAAATTGTCTCAGTGAGGTAGAAAAACATTTTCTCCACAGTAAGGTTTTGTCAAAATGCTTTATTTTGTTAGCAGTAGAGTGTTTCAGGCTGATGAATTGGGTTCAACATATTTTTGATATCCTATCTGCTCTGGTCACCAGTGACTACAGTGAGAGCAAGAGATCTAAGGAACGAGTTATTTTGACAAAATTTGGTCTAGTGAAAACATTACAAACTGTTCCAGATCCTTCCAGCATGGAACAAAGCCAGATTCTGAAGCAGCTACCGAAAGGAATCCTCTCCTGGGCAGCTCCAGCCACAGCTGAAGCTGGAGCTCTCCCAAACGTGAGCGATTTAAGCTTTGTCTGGAGACACAGAACTGGAGCCCTTACCAATTACAGATGAGTTATCCTCAGGTGCCACAGGGAGACTGCACAGGGACTGAGGAGTAAAGGATTAGCCAGCGCACACAGAAATATTGAGCAACTCACTACTACCTCCTATTGTGCTCGTGCCAGTGGAAATCCTTCTCAGAACGGCATATTTTATTCAATTTTTAAGAGCTCTCAATTTTTCATTTAGGAAGGGAAGCTGGAGCAGCCTCTGATCCGTAATCAATCAGCCCACCCTCACAGGAAAGCTCCGAGGAAGAGCTCTTGCTCTTTGGTCCTTTATCTTCTCTGAGAACTCACAGAAATTGTATTTCTGAATGGGATTGAGAGTGAGGGAGAGGGAAAAGCACAGCCAGGGCAATCCTCAACTAAATCTCACCGACCTCCCTCCTGTAGTAAATATCTTGTAGTAACTAACCCTAGGGACAATATCCCAAACAACATTTCTCCAGTCAGAATGTTTCAGATAAGCTTGGCCCAGACTTGGAAAAAGGTATTTAAGCACATTGTGGGGGTAAATAACTGCCTAAGTACCAAATTCCTGTAGATTTTAGGGGGCATTACAAAATCAGGAATTTTTAAATGGGATCTGTTGCAATCTGAAATGAGGCCATCCATAACATAAGCCATGAATTTATTCTCCCTGGTAATAAATCACTAGAAATACACAATGGTAAAAGGAGGAATAACAGACACGGCTCATCCAGAGATCTCAAAGCTCTTTGCAGCCATTAGAGTCCTTTAGGATAGTGGAAGAAAAGGCTGGGCTTTGTTTGTTTGTTTGGAATGAATAAATTAATCATTAGTAAAATATTGTGCAGTTTATCAGATATATTATTCACTAGCTATTTGTCAAAATAACAGCTCAGTCATATATCATCAGAACTAAACATTTTTAATGTGTGTATATCTAGTCCTGAGATGATTTATTCAGGCTTTTGGTGTTTTAGTTATTGACCAGTTAAAGCTCCATTCCCTTGGGAGGCAGAGATGTGGAAGGCTGGGAGCTCCTGGTGAACTTGGAACATCTCATTTTGCTGTGGTTTTGTTCAGGACCTGAAAAAAAAGCAGAATACTGCATCTGGGTTTCCCTTTGGCACTACCTCAATAGATCTGCCTTAATTCTGATTCTCTCTAGCCAATGCTAGTCTACCTCAGGTAGGAAAATCCACCCACTTATTCAAATCAAACTGTGATCTGACTTCTCTGCGTTCTTGCAGGACCAGTGTCTGACCCCAACACCAAGGTCCTCATCCCTTCCCCTTATCTCAACTGTTTAGTGTCTCCCCAGTTCACAGGTGCTGCACAAGAGGGTTTAGGGCTCCCAGCTCACTGCTCCATGTGATAAATCACACAATTTCAGACACACTGGGGGAGAACAGAGCAGTCTTTTACCACATCCCTCCCAGCTCCCTCTCCCGTGCCAGTGAGCTGGACCCCTTCCAGAAGTGCCTCAGCAGAGTGAAGCTACGTGACTGACACTCCCCAACTCCCCTTGTCATTCGTGACCAGCATCCCAGAAGGTTGCAGCTCCTTCCAGGCCTTTATTGGAGTCAAACATTGCAGCCTCTCCCCTGGGTTTTATTAGGGAAGCTGGTGCCAAATCACCCAGCTCCCTCCTACTCGATAAAAAATGTTTATAACCCAGTAAATTCTAACATATCAGCAGCTTGTTATGGAGGGAAAAGGTCACTGGGAGAGAAAGGGAAAAAAAAAAAGTTACCCTTCCATTGGAAATGCTGGCTGGGTACAGACGAAGGAGTCAGCACCAGGAAAATATCTTTTGATATGATAAAGTCTCATAATAGAAAATGTTGCTGCAATACAGGCCTCGTTTCTTCAGATAAATATTTAATATAGATCACTAAAGATTAATCGAGTACAGAAAAGTGTCTCTCCTATGGTTGGTGTAAAGAAAACATCTTCTCGTTAATTTATTATGGAGCCTGAAATGAGAAAAATCCTATGGAGAGAAATGCAGGGTACGGTTTCCATAGAGAAGCAGAGCACCACACCAGAATTTATTTAGTGTGTGGGCAGAAGACTTCCCAGAGCCAGCTGCAGCGTGGCGTTCGCGTGATAAAAAATCCCAGTGTAGGAAGAAGCCTCACAGAGACACTCGGCGTGTCTGCTGCTCTGAACCCGCACATGCCAGGGCTTCCTGAAAGGGTGAGCCCTGAGGAGCTGTGGGCATCCAGAGCCTGGATGCAGACTGTACCATGGCAGGTGTAACATCCCAGCTGCTCGCTCAGCAAAGGGCATTCAGTCCCTCTGGAGTGAGGTGTGCCCCCAGCTCATGGTGAGGAGTATCGGACCCACGGCGATCCCTGACGGGAAAAATGATGATTGGCATCTGACTCCATTCATNGAGGAGAGGAGCCCCTCATCCTGGAGGCTCCTTGCTTCAGCCAGGATTCCTGATAACCATGTCCCTTGATGGCTTCAAGGCACTGTGGCATTTCACAGTGCTGGGCAGTAAGGAATTCAGGTGCTGCTGTGGGATTCCCATCTCCCACAATGCTGGGACGTGTTCAGTCAGCTCCTCTGTGATGGGTAAAGGACAGGATCCCTCTGCTTTCTTCCACCATCCACAGAAACCATCATCCCAACCATTTTGCAGCATTAAATAGGACAGCGACAGAGAATAAGTCATAAATAGCAGCAGATACAGTATGAGGGGGAAAATAAGAGTCACAGGCAAGGGAGGAGAGATAAAAGATCCAATTTCAGCTGAGACTGAAATGGAACAAAGAGTCAATGAGATAGAGAGACACACGGGGGTTGTTCCAGATGGCCAATTCCACTGATGTGGAGGCTCTGGCACCACCAGCATCTTGTGATGAGCTTGTGAACAAGGGGGTACCTCTTGTTTTTAGCTGAAGTGGGCAGGAAAATCCAGCAGACCTGTCTGTGCTCAGAAAACAGAGGAGCTTCCTCCTGAAATGTGTATTCTAGAGAGCAGGAACTAGTCTGGAGAGAAGGAGGCTGGAACATTTTTCCACCTCTCCAAGATGCCCATCACACCATGTCTAGTTGTTTCTCCAGAGGTAAAACTTTCTTTTTCTCCTTTATCTTTCTCTGTGGACACCTTCTCCGTTTAGGCAACGTTTTTGCCAAGCAGTTGGCAAAATGTGAGTCTGCACGTTTAGCTCTCCCCAGGAGACAGGCTGAGGGGAGGAAGGTTGAATGCCACCAGTCAGACCCTCTGTGCATGGCTGGGAGGTGAGCAGGGGATGGAGCTGGGAGGAACATGGCAAAACCATGGCTAGAAGGGATGGCTGCCTCCATTTCTGTGCCATATGCAGCTCCAAGGGTGTCTTCTGGCTGAACTCACAGGACACCATGAAATTCCAGTGGGACACTGGGATGCTCTCTTTGCAGTCTGCATCTCTCAAGTCTTGACTGCTCCCAGAACCCAAGGAACTACTAAAATCCTAACTAATATTTTTTTCTGGTTCTATCACAGGCTGTTGTACTCTATACAGGTGGAAATCAACAGCAGCTCTAAGCTGGGACTATCTAGAAAAAGACCAACAGATTTTTAATAGCAGTGGGGACTGTTGCAGTCATTTAACATGAAACTATTCCGTGTGTAGAACATTTATTTGTGGCATATGGCATGGATCTGGCCAGGAGAATTGCAACAGCTAATTATTAAGAGTTATCCCACCCATCCCACCCCCAGGATAACCCATGGCTGACCAAGGGGCTCTTGTTTTGTCCCCTGCAAGCACCACGACTGCACTGCAGCTCAGTCCCTGTCACCTTGGTCTCTGACTCTGCCTGTCATGCCCAGCACTCCCGCCGCAGTGAGCCACAGATATAATCTATGGAACACAAATATGATTTTATAATAAGTTTTCTATGCAGCCAGGATAAAATGCCAAACAGAATCAGAAAACAATCAGTCAGTGAAACTCGGCCCCGGCGATGAGCGCGCCGCTGGGCACGGTCCAGTGCCCAGGAAGATTGAGGCTTTAAATACAGGCACCACCTGCCCTTCCAGAGACAGGGATAAGTGGGGCAAGGAGAGACGGGCAGGGGAGGTGGGAATACCCAGAGTGTCTCCTGCTGGGGATAAGTTAAACCAGGAACAGTGTCAGAGCTGCACTGAGACACTTTAGTGGACTCTCCCTGTACGTGGAGATGGGGTTTGGCAGCAGCTGGGCTTTGGCAGTGGCAGTGGAAGGAGCAGGGACAGGCAGGGCTGGTGCAGGGACAGATCTTAGTGAGATAAATGTGCACTTGTTGTGGAGGCCTCTGGGTGCTGCTCTTGCACAGAGCCGGATAATTCATTCCTCCCGCAGTTTTAGGAGCCTCCCTGCCCTCCATTAGGTTTGCAGGTTGGGAGAAGTTTATATCAGGTTCTATGTCCCACCAAAGAATATGGTGTGTAGGACCCTATGTCTGTCCTGCTCTGCACACTGGGGGAGCTGGGGGAGAGAAAAACGGAAAGGAAAGCTGGGAATTATGAGGAGGGGACAGAACTCCACCCAAAAGCAGGAGAAAGGAGAAAGCTGGACGCCTTGGTGTGGAGGGAAGTGCTGAAACACATCCCACTGGCTGGAGCATCACTCAGCTACTCTGGGGATTTATCCTAGTCCAGGGAGGGCAGAGCTGTATGCCAAGGATAATGACCTAGCCCAGGGCAAGGAATCATCCATTTTCCTGTGCCCCTTCCTCCTAGCACTTGCTCAAGCACTGGGGATTGTGAGGTTTCCAGTCAGTGGGAGAAAAGATCAGGACCTGCTCTCTACCAGACTGCAAAGATATTGCTTTTTATTTTCTGTTCCTCTGGTATTTGTAAGAGTTGCGGGATTCACATTTGCTTTTTTTCCTGTCTTCTTTAGGCACTCCATGCTTGAGTCATATAATTGTATAACTCACAACTTCCATTTAAAAAATAAGAATAGGCTGTCTTTTAGGATTGCGGAGGAAAGCCAGAAAATACAAGTCTTTAAATCTCAAAACACAGAAGGCAAATAAAAAGCATTGCAGATATTGTTGTTTTGCTCGGTAGATAAATATATACATATGCATGTGCTTCTAAATTCTGGGGTTCAGTTCATTCTTTGGGAGCAGAGGCTCAGATGTGCAGTAGCACGTAATCCCTAACTCAGGTGTGTGTGTATCTTGAATTAGAATAGGAACTGATAATTTAACTTTAAACAATCCTCCCCTCCTGAAATAGCCACGAGGGGAGGTCTTTCATGGAATGCCACAATGGTTTGGGTTGGAAGAGCCCTTAAAGATCCCCCAGTTCCAATCCTCTGCTGCAGGCAGGGACACCTTGGGGTCACTCCTCAGCTTTTCTGCAGCATCTGATGCCCTCAGACTGAATTTTCATCCTCAGAAGGATCCTGTATTTTAACTCCACACAAACCATGAAGTCTGCCATGAAAGAGAGCAGCACAGCAGAGAGGGGAAGAGCCAACCCTCCAGGAGTTCCCACCCAGAGTCAGCAAAGGATTCCCACACCACAGCATGGGAGATGACAAGTGCCAGGGTGTGCATCTGATCCCTCTCACCTTTGGGCAGGTCCAACACCCTCCCTGTGGCATGACTCCAGCTCACTCCACTGCTTGCACATGGCTTTTGTGTGGGATTTGGGAATCTGTGCAGTGGTGATTTTTAACAGCCACATTTCTGATGTGAGGAAATGGCCTCAAGTTGCATCAGGGGATGTTTTAGGTATTAGGAATTGTGGAACAGCAGGCATTGGAGGGGCTGCTCAGGAAAGTGGTGGAGTTGCCATCCCTGGAAGGGCTCAGAAATCGTGTGGATGTGGCACTTAAGGACATGGTTAATGGTGAATGTGGTAACACCACATTGCTGGTTGATTGTTGGACTGGATGGTCTTGGGGGTCTTTACCAAATTTAATGATTTAGTGGTTCTGGCCCTGTTTCTGTTCTCTGTAGCTGATGTGGAGTTGGGTTTGCACATCATCAGCACCCTGAGTGAGGTGTGGAGGCAGAGATGAACTGAGTCCTGGGCAGGTAAACCAGGGCAGCAACTTCAGCCATGACCCCACCATCTACTTTAGTCCTTGCTGGTGAAATACTTTGCCCTGTCTCTACATCTGTGGATTTTCTTCATGGTTGTGCTATATTCTGGATCTCTTCCTTGGAAAAGTGGTTCATCTCCTGCTGCTTTAGCTTCTCCATCTACAGTGACACATTTGTTTATAAAGGTGCTTTGAGATCCACATATCAAAGTCACAAATAACAGCTAAAGAAAACATGACTCATGATGGGGAAATTGCCAAGCATGTGCCTGAATAACCAAGTGCCTCAGAGCTTCACCAACAGATCCCAGGAAACAAAAGCATTTGCATTCACAAGTCCCTGTTCACTAGCTAGGACAGGACAAAAATAAAGCTTTTTCTTTATGAAGTGTTGCATAAAAAGCATGGTTATCTTTTCATTGCAGGCCACTTTGCAGCATGCAAAGAGATTGCCTTTCTTCATGAGTTTGTGAATTTTTATTTTATTGCAGTCTTTTTATTTCCTCCATCAAAACATGCCTGAGTTTGAAATGGCATGACTAGGAATGAAAATTAAATACATCAAAACTGATTTTTGTAGAAATGAGATTTTGGAGCAACCAGGGAATATTCAAGGCTTTCTCACAGCTTGTGTTCAGTTTTTTTGCTAAAGAGGGATGTAGTCTGAGGAAATGGGTCACCTTTTTCCTAGAGAAAATTTCTTTAGTTTTACTGTAATTCTGAAATGTCATAGGCTTTTGGGGACTTTTTTTCCCTCTTTTTTAATCTTGAGCAAAGCCCAAATGTCTCTCATTATGTATGTCCCGAATTTTGCTGCAGCTCTACTCTGCAGCCTAATTTTTTTTAGCCCTTAACCTCTTATCTTATGCTAGTAATTTCAGACCCAGTCACCATCTGAATCCTATGCTGAGAGGGGACATCCTCTGCATACAGCCACTGTGGATATTCCTGCTTGCTGGATGCCACTGCTTGAAAAGCAACCCTGGGCCAGTGGCCTGAGTGGAACAGCACAGCTTGGAAACCAAAGGGATGAGGGTGAAGGCACAGAACTGAGTGTCCTGAGGGACCATGAGGAGGAACCACTGTTTTCTCCTAAACCAACTCCGAGGAAATAATGTCCCAGCACTATGGAAATTAAGTGACAAGGATCAAAGTGGGAGGGAAGCGTGGCTTTGTTTTACTATTTTAACACAGTTTTTATTCACTTGCTCTCTCCTACCTCTGCCATGTACTCCTAGAAGCTTCCTGCAAGCCCCCTTGCAATGGCTGAGATGATGGAGGATATGAGGGTATGAGGATATGAGGGTATGAGGGTATGAGGATGTGAGGATATGAGGATGTGGGATAATCCCATCCCCTGTGCCATTCTGAGCCTGGTGGCCATCTGTTGGATCTGGGTGTGTCTTTGTGAGCAGGCAGTGCTCAGTGTGCCTGTCCTGTTGCACTCCTGCAAGTTCTCTTCCCTGCAGATGCTCTTTGTGCAGCCTGGAGCACACCCTTCCCTCCGAGGGTGGCAGGGCAGGGGCTGGACCCTCCTCACTGCACTTTATCTGGACAAAACCCCCCTCAGCTGCCCTGCAGTGAAGGATCCCCGGTGGGAACAGGTGACTTTGCCTTTAGGCATCCCAGCCACCCACAGCTCCTGCCTGGAGTGCTCAGGGGTGTCTCCATCAGCTGAGGATGACTCAGGGCCCAGGGGTGGGCGACAGGGACACTTTGCCATCACTGCCTGCTCTGCCCACAAGCCTGGCAGCTGTGCCCAGGTGGCTCTGCCAGGAGCGCCTGGAGGGCTCAGCAGGGTAGAGGAGGCAGGAGCAGCTTTGTATTTAAACATCATCTTCTTTTTTTTCCCCCCTATTAAATTAGCGAATTTGAGCCTTTGCCAAGTGAGCAGCACAACTGACCAGAGGAGGGGTGATAGCTCCATTTTCTAACAACAGCTCAAGTTTTGAAACGTAGTTGTATGCTGTGTTGGGGAAAATTTGGTGCTTTTTCTTGAGAAAAAGGGCAATCAAAGCTAAATTTCTGATATTACTTTCCCAGTATTGACAAACGCTGTGCTTAAGCTGCCGGCGGTGCAGCAGCCAGGTACCCTTACCTGCAGCCTGAGGAAATCAGGGTCAAGGTGACATTTCTCAGTTTTTTCATCTGAGCAAACTGTGAATCATGATAAGTACAGAGCAAAGTTTGGGGCTGTGGTGTCACAGGCTGAGGTTATCAGCTTGCTACAGCTAAAATTAGGAAAAAAGCCTGTGGTCCACACACACCTCTATCTTCAAGAAATGAAGCAAGTGCAATTTAATGAAATGATTTGTTCCAAACTGTGTTTTTGTTACAGCCTTTGATTGGTGCTGCTGTGCTCCTAGGGACAGTGGCAGGCTCTGAGTCCACATGGTGAATTTTGGGGCAGGATAGGCACCACTTGCTGACAGGGTCCATGGGATCTCACCAGGACTAAACATGTGCCAGTCACCCTTGGGTGATTTGTTATCTGCTCTATAAATTAAACTCTCCCTGCCTGTCTTCCATTGCAAACGTGGTTACAAAAGATTTAAATATTCCCATGTACCACTTAGCCACAAGAGGAGGGATTGCATCAAGGGTGTAATCCTCTAATCTACTAGAGTCCAAATAAACACATCAATGTGGAAAGGTCTAGTTTGTCTGGTGTTTTTTTGTGGATTTATTGTTTGTTTTTTTTTTTTGTTGGGTTATTTTTGTGTGTTGCATTAGTGTTGTTTGGCTTTTTCTTTGTTTTGTTGGTGTTATTTGTAGTTTTTTCTTGTTTCCCCCCCCCCCCCCCCAAACCAATTGCTACAGCACAAGCCTGCATGGTTTGGGGCATTTTTTCTGTCTATGCCACAGGTTCCTATACAGCCTTATTTGTCTCAGCATCTGTGTCTGGGCTTCCCTTCCAGCCTGTTGTTGGCTGATCTCTGCCCTCATGCCCCTGGATCAGGCTTGTGTGCAAAGGAGTGTCCAGGAAGGGAATTGAAAGAAGTGTGGAGAAGGGAACCTACCATCATGCCAGCTATCCCACCTTTCCTCAATAATACCTCAAATTCCTTAAATGACTCAGATGTTTGCTTCAAATTGCTGTTCTTTGAAACCTTGTTCTTGACAGCTCCTTGACATTCCAGGATCAGCTTGATTGTGAATTCTGGGTCAAACTTCTAGAAACAGAAATCCAGGAGATCCTGCTATGAAAAATAATATTTGTGTCGTTGTACTGGTAACCAGAGAACTCAAAAAGCCTGATTCACAGATGAGTTTCTCTAGGCTATGTCAGGTATTTTAGTGGGAGAACCATTCCTGCTGCCTGTCTCATGGTTTTTATCCTAATTCACAGTGAAGGACTGGGTGTTTCTGTGTTGTCCACCCCAGTGCTCAGAGCACAGCACCCTGCAGCCTGTTGGAACAGCTTCCCCAGCAGCTTAATAAGCCATGTCTGGTCTGGGTGAGCTTTCAGGGAGCAGACAGCTCCAGAGCAGAACCTTTGCTATTGTTAATAATGTTTGTTAAGCTGTGGTGGTGCAAACAACGCTGGGAGCTCCTGGAGAGACGTCACTCCTGCTTCCAGCAGCTCCCATCAGCCCCATGGAAATTGCAGTGGCTCAGAAGTGCTGTCAGCCCAGCGTGGAACAGCTGAGATGGTGTCAGCAGTCATGGGAACCCTCACCAGCACGTCTGCGGGGTGGCCAAGGCTGGTGGAGGCTGGTGTTGGGAAGGGTCTCTGCAGTGCTGGTGTTGGGAAGGGTCTCTGCAGTGCTCCAGGTGTGGGGGTTTTGCAAGGAAATCTGCACAAATAAGCTTACAGGGAGAGCTGGGGGAATGCATGTCCACGAGCTGTTTGCACTGGCACTGCTGGGTGAGATTGGGCATTGCAGCAGCTGGCTCTGGGGGGATTTGGGAACAGACCCACTGAGGGCTGATGGAGGCAGCTGTGTTGAAGAAGTTCAGAAGTTACTGTGTGTTACTGAGGATGCAGAAATCTATGACCTGGAGGTGATCCCAAGCAGCTGAAGGGGCAGAAACCTACTCTGCCATGTTTTCATGTGTTTGGATTTGAAGTCAGGGTTAAGAATTACAGCCACATCCTGGCCATGATCACATTTAATAATAAACGAACTTAATAATGATCAAATTTAATGACCAATCTTTTAACTTGTTCTTACCTGTGCTGAATCACTCTGCTTTGAGCCTCTAATAATAAATTTATTTCAGTTTTTTTCTAAACAAATCGATCTTTTGGGCACCCAACAATTCCATGTTGCTTCCTGAGAGACCCAAATGCAGTCGTATCCTAAGAGCAAGCACAACATTTGGAATCATGTTTGTCTGACTGGATTTTAATTCAGTGCTGGCACAACCTGTTTACCAAGGGCTTTCAAGGTCACATGAAATTCCTCTAACTTTGAAGTAATTTTATTTAATTTTGATTCTTGCAACTGTCATGTTCTTCTGGACCTCTTTTTTACCTCCCACACCCCCTCTCTCCAAAAAAACCCTCAGAGCTTTCAACTCTGTAACAATTTAATATCTTTAAGAAAATGATTAGAGAGATGAAAACAAAACTCTGGAGCAGGCTGAACTGCTTGCCAAAAAAACGAGGAGTGTTTGAAGTTTCAGACCCCTCAGCCAACACCAAGCACATGGCCAAAGGACAGACCAAGGGGAAAAGCAACAGGAGATTCTTCCTTTGTCCTTTGGAGCCAGGTGGAGGAGGAAGTGGTCCCACAGCATTGCTTAATTTCTGCCATAGGACTGCGCTGAATGGTTCACACTCTGATTGTCCTCCCCTTGGTTCAGTCCTGTCCAGGTAAATGCCCTTACAGCAATAAAGCTGCTGCAGACAGCACAGCATTTATCAATAGATCAATAGTCAATTTATTTATCTCATTCACCTGCCAGCTGTCACAAGTGAGCCTGTCTACTTGCCTGGTTGTCATGCAAAATGCTGTTGGACTTTCAACTTAAGTGATTTCTTTTTCATACTTCTCTGGAATTAAATTTTTAGGGGTTTTTGTTGGTGGTTTTTTTCCCCTCTCTTTCATGGCAGAGTTTCAGCCTCTGTCTAATTTGGAACTAGTTTAAATCTACAGACTGGAGGTTTTTTAAATAGATTAGGGGGGATGAGTGCCAAACCCTCACAGGAAACTAATTCTTGCAGGTCCTTTGAAAAGCTCAGCTTTGAAGAGTGACTTCTTCATGCTGGCCTAGATAGGGAAGAGGCCAAGCTGCAGAGGAAAGTGCTAAAGGAATATTGCACTGCTCAGCCTGGGGCTGTCTGGCATTTTGAGGGCACAGACTGGAAATGAAATATCACTGACCCCACCATAATCACAGATACCCTGCACAGGCTCGTATAAAGCCTGATCTGGCAGAACAAGATAAGCATTATACTGCTGTTGTCAGGCTCAGCCCTGTCCCTTGGCATTGTTTGCAGGATCCAGGGCTCACAGGAACCTGGAAGGGCCATCATCCTGAGGACTGGAGATAATCAGGACTCTGTGCAGGCAGTGGCTGGGACAATTGGGCTGGAAAAAGGAAAGGCAAAGCCAAACAAAACCCCCAAACCAAGAGCTCTGTTGTAGGAGCATCCGGAAGGATTCTGGAAGATTTAAGGATAACACAGAACTTGTTTCTTACCCAGACAAGGCCTAAAATCTGTCTGGTTTGGTTGACACTCATTCTAACAGCTACTAATATTTGTCTGCAGCACACACAGACATGTCCAAAAATATCTCTCTTAATGATGGTGAAGTGCTTGAGGGAAAACAGGGGCAGAGACACCAAAATCCCAGGGAACATCTCTCTGACGTCAGGGAGTCCTGATGACATCACAGTCAATTATGTGAGCAATATGCCAAGGAGAGGGCATGAGATAATGTTTGTGTCCTGCTGTCACTGAAGAGCAGTCTGCCTTCAGGAAGGCCCATCACCTTTGGGAGCAGCTGGTGGCTTTCAAGATAAATTTTGCTAAAAAAGTAAAGAGCCATGGAGCAGAAAGGAGCTGGTGCCTTGTCCTTGCCCAGCTCCCAGGGAGGGGTGGGGCTGCTCCTGTTGGAGTGTGCACTTGCTGGGATGCTCTGAAGGATGTACATCCAGCACCAGGGAGGGGCTGGGCTGTTCTGCTTAGGCTTTCTTCACTGCCTTCCTCCTCTGCTATTTCTTTTCCTTTTTAAAACTGTGTCTGTCCTGATCATTATTTAATGCATTTAATTTCTTTTTTTTTGTTTCAAGCACCAGCCCCCAAGGCCTGTGCTGAGCTTGTTTCCTCACTTACATGCTTTGGTTGTCTTGGCCATGTGGAGATGGAGAATTTAATTTGCTCTGATGGCCCCTCTCCCTCAGACTCCCCTCTCTGGGCAGAGATGCTCCTGCCCTTGGATCCTGCTGTCCTTTCTGATGGTGCAGAGTGGGGTCTGCACGATGTACCTTGACTTTTCCTCCCTCTTCTGTAGTTCTTCCCCTGTTTTTCTGTTTCCCTGGAGGGTCATAGTGCTAATGAGCACTGAGACATTCCTAGTGGCTCCTCCTGCCCCCGACATGCTGGCCCTGATGGAAGCTCATTAATGCAGGCTTGAAGGGGCAGTATTTTCTCATCCCCGGCCATATTCAAATAGGGTGTGTCCCCTTGCTCTTACAGTGAGGAGAGCCCTCAATCTGTGCATGTGCCTCCCTGAGGCAGTACTTCACCCCTCATCCCTCTTCCCTCTCACCTCCCTTCCCCCTTCAGCACCTCCTACCCCTCTCCGCCCTCAGAGAAGCTCCTCTGTATTTTCTCTGGAGCGCAGCTGCCCTGTGCTGGCCTGGAAGGCATTTCCTGGCATAGCCCAAATTCCCTTGGGCTCTCAGCCCTGTTGAGACAGAGCACCAACAAGTGCCTCTCCCCACTGCTCAGACCTTGGCTCAGAGTTTCTCCTTACCCCACCCCTGCCCCAGGGATACCGACCCTTCCTCCTCCTTGCTCACAGGTTTCTCATCTTTCCAAAGCCATTCAAAGCTCCCCTGCTGGCAGAAGTTCAAGTCCTGGGTTGTGATTTCCCCTGAGGGTCAGAAGACTCTGCACTGATCCCAACTGTACCAATCCTAGCTGTACCATGGGGTGCCCCCTAATCCTGGTTGAGTCTTTGCAGCTTCTTCACCTGGAAAACAAGGGATGCACAGGGCAATATTTCTCTTTTTAAAATGCCCCAGTAGCTGTAGAGGCCTCAGCTCTGTGTCCCAGGTGGTGGCACAGACACTGTGGTGCCACTGGTGGCTCAGAGAAGTAAAGAGTGAAAGGCAGCCCAGGATGGTTGGGTGAGGAAAGGTTCCAGCACCTTCTGCACCCATTATCCACGAATCCAAGGCCTTGGTAAATCCTCCCAAGATTCACAGGTGGAAGGATGCAGTGGTGACAAACAGACAAGAGTATCGTTTACCTAACCCAGCACTCTGAATTAATTTTGGCTGATTTTCTGCTTCTGCAGAAAGTGCAATTAAATCTAGAGTTGAAAGCTAATAGAAAACCTGTTCTTGGAGGTGTTTCTTCAGAAACTTCAGGAGTTTCAGGCTGGAACATTCCCTGAGGCCAGATCTATGCTGTTCCCTGCAAATACAATTTTTTTTTATGACTTCAATAATTCTAAATTATTTCAGTAGCCATATCTATTAATGTTAAGTCTATTTTCCAAAACTGTACCATAATCTTGGCCTCAGGTGCATCTTGCAGCAGAGGATTCTGTAGGTTGCATGGAAGATTGCTGGAATTAGAGGTTTGCTTTCCATGTAAAATATTGGAATGCAGTAAGCCAAGCTTAAAATGTATTTTTTGGACATTAAAAAGGAAGCTTAACAAGGCCATGCAATTTGCTTGACTATTGAGTTTGGAGCAGATGACCCCACTGGTGTTCCCTTCCTTTGATTCCAATCCCAATGAATCAACAGCACACAAAGAAATAAAACAGCCAAATGCTATGTAAAACCTATAAAAAAGCTTGAAAAATGTCACTAAGTAAATTCAAATAATGCATAACTTAGAGGCAATTCAAACTGGTTCATGGATATTCTATGAGCAGAAGATAAACATCTAAGTTAGTTGCATAAATTATTCATCATAACATATTTGCTCAGCTTTTCTTGTCAGCTGGGAAAGCCACACATCCAAGCATGGGGAGAGTACAGCAGGACTGGGCTTTCACCTCCTGATGTGCCCTGGGAGCAGGAAGCCCTGGGGAGGGATGGCATCAACAACAGTTGGGTGGAAAAGTCTCCTTCACTGTCGTGCTTTAGAGGTGGATTCTGCTCAGGGCTCATCTGCTGCATGAATGGGGACTGGGATTGTCCCCTGGCAGCAGGAAAGGCTGAAGATATGACAGTGATTTCTTTTAAACTCCTGCTTTTGCCTCCTGCTAGCAGCATTAAAAGTTGATGTTGGACCTGGTGTAAAGAATGAGCCCACTTTCCCTTTGGACACACTGTTTATCAAAAGGTCATTCTCCTTTCCTGCCTTCTCCTGCCTTCAGTGCCCATCGCTTCCCAGTTTGCCCTGTCCATCTCCACACCCTGGATGGAGACACTCCCAGCTCTGGGGGCTGATACATCATGGAATCCTGGAGTGGTTTGAGTCAGAAGGGACCTTAATGACCATCTTGTCCCTCCCCCTGCCATGGCAGGGACACCTCCCACTGTCCCAGGCTGCTCCAAGCCCCGTCCAGCCTGCCCTTGAGCACTTCCAGGGATCCAGGGGCAGCCACAGCTTCCCTGAAGGAGAATAGGGATCAATACCTGATCAGCTGCACATTTCAACTCTTTGCTGCTAAATTATCCATTGTAAAACAGCAAAACCAAACTCGCTGTACTTTATTGGGAACATGAAACATTCCCTCAGCCCCTTCTGAAAACGTGCTGGCTCAGGAGTGCTCTGGTCCCTCCTGACTTTATGGAAACTGCAGGGAGCAGGAATCTGAATGTGTGCTTGAGTTTTACAGGAAGCAATAATCCTCTCTTTGGAGAGGAAGCACAGATGACATTCTTCCTATGCTTGCTAGTTAGATCTTTCTGATGGAACATGGGCATGTCTATTTATTATGAAACCTTGCCTGTCTTTGAGCATCCAGCTCTGCCTCTTCCCATGCTGGAGGGACCATTCCTTCCTCAAAGGGGATTCCCTTGTGGAGCAAGGTTTGGGATTGAAACTCTAATCTGGGATGATTAGAGAAACATCTCTGTAGTGTCAGAGAGAAACTATTTGTCTTTAAAGTTTTATCTATCATTAAAATCAACTTTTACACAATTCTGGGACAGCAGAGAACACCTTCTGCTCCAGAAAGGGAATACATTGGTGATGTATTGTTACCTGCAGACAACTTGGGAGCAAATGATCTGTTTCAGTCATTCCTTGTATTTAGAACCCATTGTATTGGGGGTTTTTTTGCCTTTTGACTGAGGTTTTTCTAGGAAGGATGGATGTTTCTTCAGGTTGCAAGGTTTGACACTAATGACTCTTGTAATGTAGTAGGAGGTGTGTTTTGTTTTGGCATTTTCACTTGGCTTGTGAAAGCAAGGAACTGCAGAGGGGGCATTAGCTCAGGTGTAAGGAGATATTTTGGAGTAAATAGCTGGCACTTTGCTGTTTTGATGAATGTAACTGCTGTCAGGCAGCATGGAGTGTTGTGAAGGGGCACAATCAAAATAAATACCTGCATAATTACATTAAGTCAAATATCCTAACACACACAGAGTGGACTGAGTATAGAATCAACCTGGGCAGAAAAAATCTGGTTTGTGATCCTGGCTTTGCAACTGAGCCTCTGAATCTGCCTGTGTGTCAGGTCTCTGCCAGCCAGGAGGGGTTGTTGTGCTGGGAGGGCCCTCCCTGATGGGAAGTGCTGCCTCAGGGCCAGGGGTTGTCATTCCTGGTTTGGACTGGGTGTTATGGATTATTCACACCAGCCACAGTGACAGATTTGACCCCAGGATCCTGCTGGGAGTGCCAAGTGTGCCTGAAGGTTTCCAGTTAGCCTTTGCTGGGTTACAGAGTGAGCTGGGTGCCTGCAGAGAGGATCCCTGCTGTCCCAGCTCATGCCCCAAAATTATACCTGTGCCATCTAATCACCCAATCCTCAAATCCTTAATTCTGATCAGTGGTCCCTTAACTTCTTATTTTTTTTTACTGGCCTTCTTTTGAAGTTACTTCATTCTCTTGGAAGAGTCTCCTTGGTCTTTATCTTCATTCCACTTGTTTCAGCTGAATTCAGCTCATTCCTTGTTAGCAGCACTAATTTTCTCAAAGAAGTTTACCCTTGGTCAGTTCTTGCACATGAAGGCTTCCTCTGCTTTAGCTGCTACTGCTGGGCCACACTAATGCTAAACAAGATTATTCCCAGAGAACACCATTATTGAATTTCTTCTCTAACACTGGGATAAAGTTAAATTTTTTCCATAGAGGCTGGTATGGGGCTGTGTTTTGGATTTTGCTGGAAACAGTGCTGATAGCACAGGTGTGTTGCTGGGCAGAGTTTACACAGGTCAGGGCCCTTCTGCCTCTCATCCCACCCCAGCAGTGATGAGGTTGGGATGCACAAGGAGCTATGGGGGGACAAAGCCTGGACAGCTGAGCCCAGCTGACCCCAGGGATATCCCACACCACAGGACATTATGCTCAGCTTGTAGGGCTGAGGAAGGAGGAGGAAAGGGGGATGTGCAGTGTGAGGCAGTCTGTCCTCCCCAGTCACTCTGATGGAGCCCTGGAGATGGCTGAACTCCAGACTGTGATAGGAAGTGGGGAATGAACTCCTTGTTTTGCTTTGCTTGCCCGTGCAGCTTTTGCTTTATCTGCTAAACTGTTTATCTCAACTCATGAGCTCTCTCACTGTCACCCTGCTGACTCTGCTCCTCTCTAGGAGGAGTGAGTGGCTGTGTGGGGTTGAGCTGCCAGCTGAGATTAAGCCACACCACCTATAATCTAAATAAAATATTTGTCTTAAGCCCAAGTTACAGGAATAGGTGGATGAAAAGTGGCAGAGAAGCCTGTGAGCTGATGGCTTGGGAGATAGCTCACAGTAGAGCAGGTGCGTTGTAGGAGAATGGGTATAAATAACATCCTCTCCTTTAAGGAAGGCTTCGCTCAATATTTTTTGAAAGACATTAATAGGTTTCTCATTTTTCAGGTGCTCAGCTGGTGATGTTTCAGAGGCCTGATTTTTAGATTGCAGGTGTGCAAGCTTTTCTCTAGGCATTTCCCTCTGTGTCATCTCAAAATGGATACCTGCAATAAAGAACTTCTTTTGCAAACATTAACTTTATTTTTTTTCCCAGTTGCTCTCAGTTTAAAAGCATGAATTTGAGCATCATTTTGGGTTTTTTTTTCTAAAACATGAAGAAAACCTCCACTTTCATCCTGGACTCTGCTTATACCTGAATCCATCCTTTTACATGGTTTATCTCAAAAATTGTTTTCCAAAATACTCTCTTGCCATACTCATGGTGATGAAAGTTGAAGATGTTTGGAGAAAATGTATTTTCTTCAGCTTTGCTTTGCAAAAGTGTGCTAGGAAGGCTTGTGGGCATTAGAGATATAGCAATGTTTGGGCTAGATCTGTGGTCTGGACCGTCTGCTGACAGAGACCAGAATTTGCTGCTTTATGGAGAAGTGAAAGACCCCAAAGTGTGGGAAGGTGAAAGGACCAGCCTGCTTTTGTTTTAGGGAAGTCCAGCTGTCTGACAGACACCTCTGATGACTCCAAGGCCACCTCCTCACCAGCCTGATCCTCATAGTGTATGGTTATTGTGCAGTAATGTCTTGCTTTTCCTCTTCTCCTCCCCTTCCCCTCTGTCCAGCCTTGTGGCCTCATGTGTGCTTCCACGTGGGGGTGCCCAACAGGATTGGCCCCTTCTCCATCCTCCTTCCCCACCCCTGGTGACTCTCCCTGCCCCTCCAGACTGGGAGCCTCACCCCTGTTGTGTTCCTGTGTTGTGGCACAGGGAGTTTGCCCGTTGGAAGGTGAGGAACACAGCCATCGAGAGGAGGGACCTGCTCCACAACCCACTGCCCCTGATGCCTGAGTTCCAGAGGAGCATCCGCCTGCTGGGCAGGAGACCCACCACGCAGCAGTTCATCGACACCATCATCAAAAAGTACGGCACCCACCTGCTCATCTCTGCCACCCTGGGAGGTAGGTGGCACCTGGGCAGCTTCTGAGCAGGGGGGCTCTGGGGGGTGCTGAAGGCACTGGGCAGTGCTGGAAATGTGTCCAGTTTGGCATGGAGCTCCTGGAGAGAGCCCAGGGCAGTGGTGAGGGGAGCAGGGCATCTGTCGTGAGGGAAAACTGAGGGAGCTGGGGCTGTTCAGTCTACAGAAGAGATGACTGAGAGGAGACCTCATTAATGAGTATAATTATCCAAGGGGGACTGCCTAGAGCATGGATCAGGCTCATCTTGGTGGTGCCAGCCACAAGGACAAGAGGAACAGGCAGAAACTGATGCCCTGGAAGGTCCAGCTGAACGTGAGGAAGAATTTCTTGGGAGCATTGGGACAGATTGCCCAGAGAGGGTGTGGAGTCTCCCTCACAGAAGATATTCCAGAACCAGCTGGATGCATGTGCATCCTGTGCCATGTGCTCTGGGATAAACCTGGACCAAATACCCCACTGTGGTCCTTTCCAGCCTGAACCGCCCTGTGACTCTGAAAGCAGTGGGGGCACAGGCCAGGCTGCAGCTCCCCCTCCCAAAGCCCATCTGTGTTCCCCAGAGAGCCTTTGCAAATGAATTCAGAGTGTGAGGTGGGAGCTGTGCCCCTGTGCTGCTCTGACCACCGTGTGTGTCAGGAGAAACACGTCCCTCAGCTGGGGGACTGTCCTGCCAGCCCTGCACCACTGCCCTCAGCTTCACAACAGAACGTGCTCATCCCTCTTTTTCACAGGATCAAAACAAATGCAGGGGGAAAAACATCCTTTCTTGCTGGAACTGGAGGAATTTTAAAGAGCTCCAGGAAAAGGGAGTTCAAGGAGTTGGGCAGGGAGCGTGAGCAGAGGGGAAGAGATGGCCAGAAGGCTGAATGCATTAACGTGGAGCAGACTTCTGGAAAAACAGCAGTTCAGTAAAATTCAAAATGTGTATGCAAGGGCTGCAGAGAGGTCTGTGTGTGCACAGAATGTGTCAGGAATGACATCAGAGAGAGCCCTGTAGGGCCATGAACTCCTGAGCAGGCACTGCTGGTGGTGCTGCAGGAATATTTTGAGTAGCTACTGTTGAGCACTGGAGGGGTGCAAATCAGCAGCTCCTACTGATGTTTACTCCTGGTTCTTTTTTCCACTCTGTATTATTTTCATGGTTCTTTTCCCCCTTTGGGGTGTGTCTTTCTTTCATTTAAATGCTTTTCTTCCAAGAACAACTATCTGTGAGAAGGATTCTGCAGTGATAAAGGCTCAATTTTACTTCAAAATTTGTTGTTGTTTCTTCTTCTAATGTACCTCACCTCCAGCCTTGCCACACTGCTGTGTTTGTAGTGAACTTTGAGGAATTTCTGGTCATCTGTCTGTTCCCAGAGCGTTCTGCAGACACTGGGATGAGATTAGATGTGTTCATATGATTCATGCACAAATTAGGTGGTAGGTAAATTGGCACAGCTCCCCTGAAGTCAAATGGCCTCTGGTGTGGGGATGTCCTTCAAAGATCGTTGGGCTGCTCTTCCAGTCCAGGCACCCAAACAAGTCCATTCCATCAGCAAGAAATGTGAGAGAAGGGAGGCTTCCAAGCACTGAAGAGCATAGGTGACTGCTTTCTTCAGGCCTTAATGAAGTCTGGGTGAAGATAAACTGCTTTTTATTGAGGAATTCACATTTCAGGACCGTGTTTTACAGAGCCCAAGACAGCCGAGTAGAGATTTTTTTTCCCATTGACATTCCTCTTTTTCTTGCCACTCGCATCCATGGAAATTCAAAATAAGAAAGACCTTTGATGGTAAAATATATTTTTAATTTTGCCTGGCTGAGGTTGTAAATTATTCACAGGGACTTGTTTCTTCTCCTGATTTTACAACACAACAACTTTAAATATGCAGAGACTTGTAATGAGAACTGGTGTTGGAGGGGAGCACTAAACACCCCACCAGCCCCGAGCATGGTGAGCAATGGCAGGGAGAAAAAGAGGATTTATCTTGGCAATGGCAGTCCCAGGGAAAATGCAGATGGAGCTGGGCATGCATTATGCACGGAGGACACGCTCTAATCGCAGTCTGAGGGCTAAACAAGAGCTCTGGGACATGAAATCAGACATGTCCTGGCACACAGGCTCTCCCAGGACCTGGTGTCTCCCCAGCAGAGCTACAAGCAGTTCTGCCAGCCTGGCTGTTTGTAGCTCAGCCTGGTGTCTGAGGAGGTGGCAGCGAGTGACAAGCACGCAGGGAATTGTCTGGCTTTGAAACGCCAGCTGCTGCACGGCCCCCGGGAGGGTGGGACATGGAGCAGCACCTGAACGCAGCAATTTTCACACCTGGCCACAGGAGGAACAGCTCTGGTGCCTTTCAACCTACAGAGCAGCCAGGGCCCCAGAGAGCCCAGTAAAAACCCAGCTGTGCTCCAGTCTGCTTCTGACAAAGGCATTGGTGAAGGGTCACTTTGAGGGCATCCATGCTCTGGGATGGAGCACACAGAGCTGAGAGCCAATTTTCAGGAAAATCCCTCAAGGAAAAACAACTTTGAACATATCATTCACTTAATTAAAGGGGAAATTAAGACTTAATAATGCAGGAAAATTCTGTTAACCTCTCTTGATCCAAGAGTTGCTTTCCCATGTGACCCCTCCATGGGGATGCTGTGCTTTTCCAGCTCTGCACAGAGCTACACAAAAGAGGTTTCCAGCAGCAGTGTCCCTGCTGAGCACCCCTCAATCCCAGGCACAGCACTGCTCCTTCAGGAAAAACCATCGTCGCTCATGGACTTCTCTGTTTTCTTCCTTTGGAGGAAAAAAATAACAACTTTTGTGGGGAAATCACTGATCCCACTGCCCCAGAGGAGATTTCTCTTCTCTGCTGTGTTTCTTAGTGCCTGGTTCGTGTTGTGTAGGTACCAAATCCAAGAGGAGATCTGCTGGTGATCTGACACCAGTGCTGCTGCCTGATGTGATTCCACCCAGGCTTCCTGCCTGCCCTCTGGCCAAGGATTCCAGCCTCAGCATTCCTCTAGTGAAAATGAACCAGGCTGGAATGAATAAGTCCTGATTTTTATGCCTTGGCTGTTAATATGAGGCATTATTTTCTTCCAGGAAAATTGTTTTTTTCCCAGTTATTGGTGCAATTGATGAAGGGTTGATGGCTGTGAATCACAGCTAAGGGGAGAATTATCCCAGATCTTCCTTCTCCTGCCACAGCCTCACAAAATGGTGGTGAAAAATCCTTTCTCATTTCTCTCTGCTGCATCTCCTTGCAGTTAAATGCTTCTGTTACATGAGAGAGCCAGAACTTCTGGCTCAAAATACACTTTCCCACTGATCCAGCCTCTTCAGTGGCAAATGAATTGACTCATGAAAACTGACAAAGTTCCTTCAAATCCCCCTGAAAACCACAAAGAGATGAAACTCGAAGCATTGAGAGTGGTCAGTGCAGTGACCACTGCTCCTCACACTAATCACAGACATTTTATTACCTGTCCCTTGCTGGCTGTTTGCTGTATCCACCTGTTGTGTCCCATCAGATACAGGGGGTTAAATCCTCTGGAAGATGGATTGACTTTGTTTGTGTGGACAGAGCCTGATGCGGCAGAGCCTTGATCCCTGCCAAGGTCTCCTCACAAGCTCAACACATAAAAAATGGTAATGGTGATAAAGGAAATCAAAGCTGGTCATTTTCCAGGGAAAGTGCTTTTGTGGGAGGCAACAATGATGACATTGTTACTACCACAGCTTTGATCGTGGCCGAAGCCTAGTGTGTTATTTTTAACAAAATATTAAAGACAAAGTTTTACATGCCTAACTTTTCCACTTAGGTCCTGCAAACCTAATTAAAAGATTTCAACTGATCAATTCTTTTGATGAAAAGTACCTTCTTTCCACAAAAAAAAAGTCAATTTTTCATCTCAAAGCCAAAGGCTGAATACTCAACACAACTATTGCTTGAAAACTGAAATCTAATAAAAATATTTTGATTTTCCGCCAGAATATTTTTGGTTCATTTTCAGGCATTTGGCTTTCAGATAAAAGCTGGAAAATTTCCAGGGAAAGTGAGGGGGAGGGCTTACTGGGATTTTGGGTTATTTTTTCATATATGCAATAAAAGAAATAATTTGGATGAATCAAACTGTTTTAGCTAATAAGAATTTTAAAGAAAAGTAAGTCCTTGTTCTCTTAAAAAATTATGCAAAGATGATGAAAAGTGAAATATTTTTTGGCCTTGAAAGCAGTGGTACATATTTTTTGGACCATGCTATCACTGCCAGAGGCAGTGTATTCATCAGTGGTTCATCTATCAAATCAGAACAAGCACCATTCTTCTCATTAAGAGAGTTATGTGGAAATGGCACATTCCTCCTCTAGTTGTGTCTTCTCTTCATTTATTAAAATCCAAGTTTTATGTGTTAAGGATGCAGGATGGCATTCCACCTTTTAAGACCTCTCACAATGCCAGCCTTATGTTAAGAATGGATTTTAATGTGCCTCACCCAGCACAAATTGAATTATTAAGTAAATAGTCCTTCTCAGCTGCACGTCCTTTTCAGACGTGTTTTGTTACATTCAGGTCTCTGCTGATTATCAGCTCTTGACTGCTTCTCTCCCAGATTCTCTGTCCTTACCATTTCAAAATCACCTGCTTTTGTCCCTTATCCTGTATGGTGTTTTCACTCTTTACTTCTATTCCCTGAACGAGACTCTGGGAGAGGAAAGAAGGCAGCAAGGGTGGTTAGTTCAAATTAACTTTCCTACTTGCTCTTTCCTCTGATTAATTCTCTTTACTCATCCCTTTTCCCCTCCCCTTTTGCAAGGCCACTGGAAGCTGAAGAGGTCCAGGTAACATTTGTTTGCCCACTGTACCTACCTGCACACTGTGTTCTACTTGCAGTCATCATCTATTCCTTCTAGCAGTCAGGTCAGAGAGAGACTTGCACAAAGGGAGATCTTCTCCTGTCAGGTGTGCATCATTCCAGAGGCACTGCCTACAGAGAGAACGTTCACAGATGGGCTGAATCCTCTCCAGTAGTTGTGGCAAAGCTCTGCTGGCTAAAAAATGTCCAAAATGTTGTCTACTCAATTCAATGGAGCTGCTTTACTTGTCTGGACTTGGCCTTGCTGTCTGAATAGAGGAGGAGGCTTCTGTACATCCCCCTGGGGTCCTGGTGCTGGTGAGGAAGGGTGGATTCCTCCAAGAATGCTCTAGGTGTCAGACTTTTCTTCCTTTAGGTGCAGTAGATGACACCACTTGCTCCTGTCCAGGTGGCCCTGCCTGGCAGCCTGAAATCTCCTTTTCTCTCTGCTGCAGGAGAGGAGGCCTTGACCATGTACATGGACAAAAGCCGTCTCGACAGAAAGTCAGGAAACGCCACCCAGAGCGTTGAAGCTTTGCACCAGCTCGCGTCCTCCTACTTTGTAGATCGTGATGGCACCATGAGGAGACTCCATGAGATCCAGATCTCTACCGGAGCAATCAAGGTACCACACACTGCCTGAGGAGGAGGAAAAAGATTGTCTGCCTTATGTGGATTCTCTAGGGATTTGGGGCAGGACTGTGCCAGTCTGATGTCTTCTTTCACCACAAGTTGTTTTGTTCCCAGGGCTGGGTTTTCTCTTATTCAATTGAAGAACTGATTTCACCAGGGCCACTAATGTCTGGAAAGAGGTGGGCATTCAGTCTGGTGGTTGTGTAGGATAGGAGACTCTCACTAAGTGTGACAGTGACTTCTGGAAGGCAGAGAGGGAGCAGAGGACCCAGATCAGTGATGGAGGTTGGAAGGGAAAGGCAGGTCTGTGACATGAACAACCCTGTGCCACCTAGGAGTATTTGTCTCCTGGGGGTGTAAGGCTGCAAAACATCTCTCAGCTGAATTTGCTGCAAGAAATGGTGAAAAACCCAGCGTGGCATTCCTGAGGCATCTGGAATGAAACGGACTGAGAGACAGCTTGGGGCTGCAGCAGGAAGGAAGGGAAGCTGCTCAGAGAATACAAAATAGAGAAAAATGGCTCTGCAAAGGCTGCCTTCTCTGAAAGCAATCATCCTACACTGGGCAGGGATTTTATTGTTGCTGCGTTCACTCCAGGGAAGGTGATGTGGATGGAGTCGTCATTGTTAGCCATTTCTGAAAGGTTTCAGCTCTCGTTATTGTTCTGTGCTGTCTCATGGCTGAGGCTGTTCCCTTCTGGATGGGAAATTGTATTGAGATATTGAAACAGTGACAGCAGATAATCACCCGTGGTGAATTCCAGAAGGGCAGGAAACCAACAGCAGCAGCACTGCAGGTCATCTGTGCCTCCATCCCTCCTCAGCACAGGGCTGGTGTTCACATCTGTTGTGGGAGCACCAGGCACCACTGTGGGCTGGCAATCCATCTCTGTTTCTTGCTTTCCAATTAGAGAAGCCAGGGAATAATTCCTCTACAGGCTTCTGATGTTCTCCAGTGGAGATCCTCTGTGAGAAACATCAATGTGCAGGATCCCATTGCCAAGCCCAGAATAACCTGAGGTACCCTAAAGAAAGCAGCCACAATTCATTCTGGTTTTTCAGCTTGAGACTGCACCAAACATTAGCAGTGTCTGTTCAGGGTGGGGCATTTTTTCCCAACTAGGGAAGACGTGTTTTGGGTTATATCAGCTGGTGACAAGGAGTCCTTGAATTAAAAGATTTAAAAAGCCTGGGGAAGGTGTGGTGCTGTGGTCAAAGGGAACATTCTCTCTTCTCTACCTCCTCTGTAGGTAACAGAAACTCGGACCGGCCCCCTGGGCTGTAACAGCTACGACAATCTGGACTCTGTGAGTTCTGTCCTTCTGCAAAGCACTGAGAGCAAACTCCACCTGCAAGGTAGGGCCCAGGAACCAGGGAGGGGGGTGGAAATGGGAGAGGGGTGCCCTTTTTCTGAGCCTTTCTCCCTCTTCTCTTTGCTGTGATTCTGCTGTGTCTGGAAGTTCCCTGCAGCTTCTGGTGGCTTCACATGAGGCTCAGCTGAGCAGAGCTAGGGCTGACCCCAATGAAGTGTCTGTCTCTGCCACTGAATTTTGATGGACTTCTGTGTATGATACACACACCAACATAAAAAAAAATGTGACCTCTTCCATCAGTATTGAAGGAGAATTCTGCCCACGTCTCTCCGTCCCTCCCAAAATGCTGATTTGTGTAAGAGGTTTGCAGATCAGCTTTCGGGACTCTCTAATGACCATAATCTTTGGGAAAAGTCACAGAGGTTTTATTTGGATGCCAGAAGCCATGGCTTCAGTCCCAGATGGGGAGCTAGTCCAAAAGTCAACAGATAGAGGTCATGGCTGAATTAATAAATAAATACATGCTGGTTAGCGAGAAGTCAACTTCAGTAGAAGGAGGAAATTCACTGGGCATGTAATTCATGAAGGTTATTCCCAAGTTTTAGACAAAATAAGGAAATGTGGGATTTAATTGCTCATTTGCCCAGATGGTTTTATTTCTCAAATCCTTGTACTTGCACAAATTTTAATTTTTCAGATGAATGGGCTACATTACATCTTCTGCTTTGAGTATAATTTGGCAAGTGCTGTTTTAATCTTTGGTTTCACAGAAACTGGGTTTCATTTACCAAGTAATGTTGTGGATATAATATTATTGTTGTTATTATTTGCCTTTAAAAATAATAGGCAGGTTGTTTTCACTATGGCAGTGATTATCCAAATCACTGAGTTCTAGTTCTTACCTAATTAACAATAAGCAGTTTGAGAGGGTTTTACACTGTGATGATAGCTGCTGGTAATGAAAACCCAAGGATGACACATGAGATAAGTGGGGAAGCAGCTAAATCAGTAGGCAGCTCGGGTTATAGGCAGACAAGTGGGTAAATCAATAGACCTCTATTGGTTATCTGATCCTACAAGAGAGGAGATAAACCAGGGGAGGGGGAAGGAGGTGGAGGAAAAGGGAAAAATTAGGAGAGAAAGATGAGGCTGTGATCTCTGATGGGAGCAGACAGAGGACCTTGGGGGTCAACCACACGTGGGTTTCATGGAGCTCCATGGCTGAAGCCAGTGCAGGGAGGGGCTGGAGCCAAGCCAAAGGAGACAGCGAGGGAAGGGAAGAAGGCAGGAGCTCTTCCTAATAGAACAAAGTGACCTTTAAATCTCCACCTGAGTTTTCTACCTAATCTGGAGTGTGGTTCTTGGGATAATTACCCAGGATCCTTCCTCTGCTCTGAGAGGCCTCATTAGGAATTAGTCACAGGGCTGCAGCAGGTAATGGATCGTGACCAAGTCTCCCCTGATCTGATTAGCAGCCGAGCAGGAGCTGCTGACAGAAATCCATGTTCCTGCCTTTGTGTCACTCCAGCTCTGAGCCTGGCTCAATAAAAGAGCAGCTTCTTCGTGACAGGGAGAATTTCTCTGTCTGAACTTGCTGCTGCCCAGCCCTGGGACTTGGGGTTTCAAAGCTGTGCCTTTCAGGAGAGACAATGAGTGGAAGGTGGCACTGATTGCCCTGCTCTGGTTGGTGAGGTGGTGATCAGCCAAAGGCTGGGCTCGATGATCTCGGTGGTCTTTTCCAACCTAAATGATTCCATGAACCCATGTAGGGTTTGGGCAGGTTGATTTTGGGGAGGATGGTGCAGGGTGTCTGGTGCTGCACTTGTGGTTACTGGGACAGAAAATAATCACTAATTTATAAACCAGTATCCTTGTGGGCCCAGCATGCATGGCATGCTCTGGGGTATATATACATATATATACACAATATTTACCACAGAAGGTCTCCCTTTTTCCCAGCACTCCCTGAAGCAGGATCCCTGTGGTGATGCAGGGCAGGTGCCAGCAGCTCTACAGCAACCTGTTGGGAAAGGGGGATTTGTCTTCCCTGGACAAGTGTCCTGGGCAGAAATTGGAAAATTTGACTTAAAAAAAGCAACACTTTGAAGAATTTCAGGAACTCCAAATATCAGAGGCATGTCCTGTTGTATCAATACTGTTATTGACAGTGTATGTCAATATTGGAGCATAGCACTATTTCAGTGAGGTACAATCCTTCTGTGCTTTCTAAACTGTGCAACAATAGACAGGAAATGTTGCATATCAGCTCGTTTGCTACATCAAATATGGTCATATATTATAATACTATACATAATGCATGTTGTGTACAATGCTTATATAATATTAAATATATTTCAATATTTAATATTATATTGTTATAGATGTGTAAACACCCATATATATTATACATCTATAACTACATAGAGAGATGTATTATCTACATACATAGCATATATAATAGTATAACATTAGAATTTACATTACAATTACTATTAAAGCTTTTTCCAAGATGGAAAGAACAGTAATGGCAACACAAAACATTTCAGCTTTTCACTGCAGTGAAATGAGGGAGTATGAAAAAATACATTTAGAAAGTCAAAAGTGCTTTTGGAGTCAACATGCTCTCGCAAAATGCTTCAATGGAACTGCATTTTCAACAGAGAACTCTTCTGTGGAAAATGTTTCAAATAGCTCTAATTTAGAGCTGGGGAAATTTACCTCTTTTAATGCAGGAAGCCTTTTATATACAGTCTAAAGCCAAACATCTATCTCTAATAGTTTTTCTAGGTGAATTAAGGACATGTTCCCTTGTCAGATACTTCATATTCTGCCTGTAGTTATCTAAGATAAACCTATACCAAATCTGTGCTGCTTTTCATTTTTAAAGAGGAACTTCATGCTTTACAAAGTGGCAGAATTCCTCTTCTGATCAATAAATTACCTAAAAAACTAAGATCCCAAGTCAGCAGCAAACTTGTGCATCTGTTATCAGCTCCTGAGGCTGCTGTTGAGGATGAGCCCATTCCTTGTGCCCCCTGGCTTGGACTGAGGGATTCTCCCCATGGAAATGGTCCAATATCCCAGTTTTTAAGACCAGCTTGGCCCTCTTCTTGGCTGCTGACATGAGGTTGTTTCATCAGTAGACAAGAGTGAAAGATTGAAAAAAAATTAAAAAAAAATTTTTTTTTTAATGTTTGCAATATCCAAATAAATTTCTTATAGAACAACACAGCATTTGGGATATTTTATCAGGGTTGTGCCTGGCAGCAGGGCTTTCCCAGCTAGCACAAGCTGCTCAGTGGGGCTGTTATATTCTTTGGGATTACAGCTTTCCTGCTTTACAGGTAGCAACAGAAGCACCCAGAACAGTGGTTTCAAAAGATTGATGCCACCTGTGCTTTACTGGCAACCAGAACCCACTGAATTCCAGGAATATTTAGTGCCTGGGCATGAGATAGGACTACACATGAAAGAGAGGATGCCAGGACTGGGTGAGGTGTTGCTGCTGGCACAGAGCTTGTAAAATCTCTTGCTGATATCCAATCACAGAGATGCTCAAAACTAGAGCAAAAAAAATTGATATGAATCTGCCCTTGTCTGGGGATGATGAGGAATCTGTGAATATTTATGTGTGTATATAAAAAAGTTCTTCTGTGGAAATAGGCACAGCTGTATTTCAGTAACACTGATTTCTTCCACAAGGAAGTTCCTGGCTGGAAGATGTGAGTCACATGCAATCCCAGCAGCCTGTTTAAAGCCAGGGGGTTGTGTTTGGAGTGTGCACACTGGTGCTCCAGTGAGTGGCTGGATCTGGGTGTCACTTGTGCAAACACAGCTCTGAGTGTGGGCTTCTTGTCAAATGCTTCAGGCAACTGATGGGTTCCAGCAAAACTGCTTTCCTGATCAAGTTAAGTATTTATAAAAGTGTTTTGTTGAGTTGGTGCTACATGTACAGAGGTCTGATTGCCCCTTAAACATTATATTATTTCTTACAAGAGGATGTTTTCCTGGAAATGTTATTTTTTTTCAGAAACCATGAGTTTTATGGGCAAAAAGCGAATATCCATGTGAAGCACTGCAGTGTTAAAACATGTTGTATTTTGGAGATTACAGGGTATTCATGTTTCTGCATCTGCTGGAATGCACAGTGGATGTCCCTTGCAATGGGAGGTGCCTTCCCTGAAACTTCACTTGCTTTTTACCCCTATTCCCTCCACAAAAAAAAAAAAAAAAAAAATTAAAATCTCCAAAGCCAGGATCATTTGTAGCTGGGACCAAACAGCTTGTTGTGCTTTATCCAAGTTAAAATTCAAAGAGAAACTATGAAGAACTTAAGAGCCTGAGGTAATTTGATCATATTCAAAGAGCCAGAGCAGGTTGCTCCTCCATGAAGCAGAGTGGAAAATGTATTAATGGGACTTGGACCATGAATGAAGAGTCAGTGCACATCAAGAAGTCCAGCTCTGCTCTCATGTGAGCTTGAAAGCTCAGTGAGTACAGCTGCCTCCAGGCTCTCTGGTCCCCTTTGTGGATCAGTTCTCCAATAGCACTGCACTTTCATTCCAGCCTAAAGGAAAGTTTGGGGTCCTGACAGGTGGGGCCATCACTAATATCAGTGTGAGGATTTGACAAAGGACCATCCCTCTGTAGTGGTTGTTTCAGATAAATCATAGAATTCCAGAATGGGATTGGAAGGGACCTCAAAGCTCCTCTCATTCCACCACCCTGCCACGGCAGGGACACCTCCCACTGTCCCAGGCTGCTCCAAGCCCTGTCCAACCTGGCCTTGGACACTGCCAGGGATCCAAGGGCAGCCACAGCTGCTCTGGGCACCCTGTGCCAGGGCCTCAGAACCCACACAGGGAAGAATTTCTTCCTAATGTCAAATCTAAACCTGCTCTCTTTCAGTTTAAAGTCACTCCCCCTTGTCCTATCATCTGAATCCCTGGAAGAGGCTGAGCTTCAGGACTTCCTGAAGACAGCAGGAAGAAATCTGAGTTTCTTGTTGAGACACATCTCAGAAAAGACCAAAGGGACCTCAAAATAATGATCTCTGCAGGCTAGTTTTGAGGTGTTTGCAGGGATGCTGTACTGGTCAGCTCTTTGTGTGTTCCTTCCAGTGCCCAACAGCAATGCAGAAAAGGCAGCAGGATCTATGCAGAAACAGTGTCCCTGGACTGGAAATCCTTCCCTGTGCAAGTGTCACAAGCACATTCCCAGCTGGAGGGTGCTCCCAGCTCATCCTGCCTAGAGGCAGCCAGTGGGCTCAGGCAGAGGGGCAGCCTGCTGCCACCAGGCATGGTGCTCACCCAGAGCAGGGGGAGAGGAAACAGGGCTGCCTGTGCCTTCCACAGCCTCCTGAGCCCCCAGACCTGCTCTTCCAGAGGGACCTCATTAAGGCTGAGATGCTTCTCTGGATCCAAAAGCAAAAGGGTAATGGGGGTCCCAGGGTCACCACCTGCTGTTTTTCTCTTGTCTGAGGTGAACACAACCCATCAGAGATGGGCCCGCACTCCTGAAAGGGGTCACAACCCTTTTTGCCATTCCTGCACACTCTCATCCTCTGAATTATTGTCTGATTTTCATTCCACTCCAGTGAGCTGTCAGGCATGGATGTGGTAAGGCAGCGCAGCAGAAACACAAACAGATGGGAAATTGACCCGCGTGCCTTCATTACACCGCAGTTCAGCGCTGCCATGAACCCCCCGCGCTGCCCCTCCTGCCCCTGGCCTTTCCAAGTGGGGTCCCCTGAAAGGCTCAGAGTTATTGTCCCCTGCCTTGTGTACCACAGACACTGACAGGGGCTGACAGGCAGCACTGGCCAGGTAGAAGCAAACAGCTGTGAATCCTCAGGGAGATGCACAGGGAGTCGGGAGGAGGACGGGGTGGAAACCACGTACAGCGTGCACAGGGCAAACACTTAAACTGTTATTGCATCCTCTGCTACCTGAGCAAGGGTGCACTTACACTGCTGCCTGCACAGATGGATGGATACACAAACACTTGCCATGGAGAAAGGGACAAGGGGATAGATCTCCCTGCTAATGTAAGTCTGCCAAGCAGCACTGAAATCATCGGCACTAAATCCATTTGCACTTTTATAGGATTTGGCAAGTAGCCTTCCTAGCAGGGCGCAAGCTGCGAAGGCTCAGGTGCCCAGCTCCTGTATTTATGCTGTGGGAGCTGGGCACTTAACTCTGCAAGGGACTTTTATAAATCCCCTCTTGTGTTATTTTCCTTTTTTCTGTTTTCTGTTCCTTCTTATTTTCCCTTTCAGTGTGCATTTCCCTTTTTTCTGTGGAACCAAACCCATTTAGTATCTCTCAAAACAGGACAGAGCAGCATAATGCTCATTGCTTCTGAACTAGCACTTGGGTTTCAAAAGACAAAAAACACCACACCTGGGAATAAGGGAGGCTTTGCATTCAGGGCCTTGTACTGTGCTGGGATCTGTGCTGGGATGAAAGGGTGCTGGGGAAGGGGAAGTTTCTTGTCACTCTTCTCCTGCATAGGAGATGGGCTCTGTTCTCAGCTGAATCACTACTTGCCCTGGAGAGATGCAATTTGTACCTTCCTTATTCATGACAGCTTTTAATTCTTCACCATAACTTTCCCAAACTGTGAATGAAGTGGGTTTTGAAAGGAGGAACAAATACTTGAAATTACTTTTTTATTCACTTTTTTGCCCCTCCCATAACCCTGTTGTTCTCTCTCCAGGTCTCCAGATCATCTTCCCTCAGTATTTACAAGAGAAGTTTGTCCAGTCTGCCTTGAGTTACATCATGTGCAATGGGGAGGGCGAGTACATCTGCAGGGACAGCCAGTGTGGCTGCCAGTGCTCCGAGGAGTTCCCGCAGTGCAACTGCCCCATCACTGACATCCAGATCATGGAGTACACCCTGGCAAACATGGCCAAGACCTGGACAGAAGCCTATAAAGATCTGGAGAATTCAGGTAACTGAGCAAAACTCGCTTTTTAAATTCGTGGCAGGTCGTATCAGGTAAAAATCTTTTATTCCCTCAGTATAATGCTCTAGTTTGGCTAAAAATTGGAGGATATTTAACCCAAACCTAGGATCTTAGTCTTGAGGGAATATCCTTTTTTCCTCTCTTAAACACACAGACAGGAACACACACCACACATGGAATTATGTGTACAGGGATATTTTCCATGGAAGTAAATGTTTAGTTTAAAATCTGATTTTTCATACCAAACCATCTCCAAATCTCTCTTTTAATAGTTCTACAGAGAAACTTCCACAATATGAATGATGCAGAAATTGCTGTTCAGACTTGCATGAATGCTTTATTTTGCTTTGGTGAAAGCAAGTGAGAGGGAGAAGAGCACACAGGCCAGATGACACCTCCTTTGAGGCAGGGAGAAGGAGGGAAAATGACTCCTCTGTCCTGCAGGGCAATGTCTGCTGCTGGAACATTTCCCTTTCCCACTTTCTCCCCAGGTGAGGCTGGAGGTGTCCCAAGAGTTTGTTCTGTGTTGATGCTGGTAGTGGGAGTAGTTTGCCCATAGTAGGTGTGTTGTACTCACAGGATACACATTCCTGAGGGCTCGAGGTAGGAAAGAGCAACATTTTCAGTGAATTCTCTCCTTTAGCAAGTGGCCTGCCTGCCCTGAAACCACACAGGCACTAAGCAGAACTTCATCAGGAACTTGTCCTTGTGCTGACTCTCATCTTTCAGTCTCAACCAGCCCCTTTCCAACACATTTTCTTCAATGATTATTGTCACAACTGCCCAGATCTCCATCTCAGGAAGGAAAACTGTGAGAAAATGACCATATAGCTCAATTCAAGATGAATCCTTCATAAGTTTTCTTTCTTTCTTCATGTTGAAAGTCACCTTAATCCCTTTAAAGGCTGAAATGCAGTAGCCTGTGATGTTTCCTCAAAGGGCTGTTGAGGATTTGTTTCATACTTCAACACATGGCCCCTGCTGGTGTTTGTGCTGCTGCACAGATCCTTATGTCCCACTCATGCTGTCACCCTGGTGCTCAAGCAGCCAGGGCAGCCAGGGTGGGAGTTAATGGCCCCAGGCTAATGACCACCTTGACCAGATCCCTCCAGGTACCCTGGGGAGCCACAGGGCTGGGCAGTTCCAGGAGCAGGTCACCAGCTAGAGAGGTCAGATGTTTTCTGTGAGTTTCTATGGGGTGGGTAACACCAGGGCAAACCAGAAATGTGGATTTCAGGAGCTTTTGCCAGCTCAGTACTACACAAGTTTACAAGGATTACTGGCAGTGCCTGCCAACACAGCTCTGCCACTGGTTTTGAGTTAGCAGTTGTTAGTTCTGGCACAGCATCTTCACATAAGGTGCTCAGGAGCCACAGGTTGGTCCCATCAAACCCCTTCCCTTCCCAGGGGATCTAACCCAGCACTGAGAAGGTGGGAGCCCTGTGGAGAGGGGACTTCCAGTCCCACATTCTGTCCTTGCTGTGCTCAATCCAAGCACAGGCTGGGGTAGATAATTATATTCAGGCTCCCTCCCCTTGAGATTTGAATGGGGGAAGGTGTTTTTCATTTGCCATGTTAAAGTGACATATTGCAGTGCAATTTCTGCCATATTCCACCCAGGGCTGGAGGCTTTTCAGGGCTAGATGGAGTGATTATCTTTATGTCTAAAGCTGCTGCATCTGATTCATCACTTTGATGCATCATGCGTGAACTTATCCTTTGAGATGGAAGTTGCTATCACAAAAGACTGCAGTATTAGTGTTTTGTTTCTTTGTTTTAATAAATATTCCCAATAACTAGAGGATTTTCTTCATTATGAGCAGCAGAGGAGAAATCTCTGATGACATCTGAAGGCTTTTCCAATAAAATGGACTGAAAGGCACAGGAGTGCTCTGAAAGCAAATACCATTTTGCACAGGAAGCCACTGAAAGCCCAAAACATTTGTATTCTGCTTCTGGTCTGTGTTGGATCCTCTGTTAATTTGAAAAAATCGTGCAGGGTGAATCAAGAGTTGCTGTGATTTGGAATAGTATCTTCAAAGTCAAGGAGGCTGCAGTGAACTGAAGCTGCTTTGAATCAGCTCAGGAGTTTTTTAGCCCTGTGCTTCACTGCTTGTGGGTAAATTGAGAAAAATAATTCTGCCTTATTCTCAGCATTTTAGAATGGCTGGTCAAAAAACTCAGTGATTATAGATTTAAAAAAATGACAACTTTTAATTAAGTCATTTGGTGGAGTTAATTTGTTTGTTTATTCAAAACTATTGCTTTCTGATGTAAATGGGATTATTATTTTTTTTTAACACTGGCAAAAGGAAAATTTCATCTGAAATGAAAGTGAAAGAGATGTCTGACCTGTCAATTCCCTGTGGTGCCACTTGTGCTGCTGAGTCACTGCCATGGGACTGCCTTAGGGATGGGGTGACTCAGCAGAGAGAGGGGCCAAGCTGCATCACGGGAGGTGTAGTTCCAGCCATCAGCAAGGTTTGCTGTGCAGAGGAATAAAATAACAACAAATGCAAACAGACTTGTTCATTAATTGGAAATTCTCAGGGTTAAGTATGAACTATTCCCAGAAACAGGGAATATCCCCATCCATACCACTGGTTTCCAGGCAGAGTTATAAATAAATACAAATAATGAAGAAACTATGTTGGTTTTAAAGTACTTTTCTTTTTCTTCATCACCCTAATTTTAAACAACCCCATCCAGCTTTTATTTTGCCAGATTTGCTGCTCATTTGTTTTTCCCCCAGCGTTGCACTGCGGTAGCAAAATGTGCACACTGCACCGAAATTCCTGCCTCGCCCGTCTCGATGAAAAATGTACCACATTCATCATCAGAGGGAAAAGAGCCTGGGCTCCTGCACAAAAAGGCTTTTGAGGAAATTGATTTATAAGGGGCGGGAAGCAAATGCAAGGCTTTTACTGCTGAAAGGTACCCGGAGTAATCAGCATGGTCAACAGAAGCAATTATACCTGATGGTGGTTTCAGAGGCCCACAGAAAAGCACAGAGCCAGGTTTGGGGAGGAGAAGGGAGCAGCAGCATTAAAACAGAGTGAAAACCTGAGAGATGACTAAAAAAAAAATCTCTTGGTTATGTTTGGGGGAGAAAGGAGACAAGCAGATGTCCCACGGATGTTGGTAGTGCAGGGATGATGATTATTTTTATGAGGAGCTCGGTTACACCATGTGATGAGTAGGATGTGAACATCCATTTACCATCCATGTCAGGATGGGACTGACTAATGTACAGATATCCTTTGCTAGGCAGCTGAGCATGAACTGCAAGTTGATGAATAATAGGAAATCTGTTATGCAAATAGCTTTAACTTTGTACTATAGGATTTAAATTATCTGATTTTTTTTCCCACTAATTCTATGGATTATTTCTTTTTTTATTTGAAAAGATGTCAGCCTTTACAAGCTCTCCTTTTCCTTCTAAAAATAGGATGAAGGAATTAAAAAAAAAAAGATTGGGAAAGGATCAGAAATAATGTAGATAATGTAGAGGAAAAGATGGCTCTACTTCTTGTTGGCTTGTTTGGGAAGTTTATGGCAGGGTCCTAGTCCAGCCTCCCTCTAGAAGCAGGACCACAGCCAGCACTAGGTCAGGTCAGCCTTGGTTTTATCTAGCAGAGTCTAAATGAGAGATTTTTATACATCTCTGATCATGTTCCAGCACTGCATTACCTCCAAGTGATGAAGTTTTTCAGTAAATCATTTTAATTTCTCAAGCTGCAAACTGTGTATTGCTCCTTGTTATAGCAACTGTCTCTCAAAAGAGGAGTTTTGTTCATATCTGTGAGTAACTTCTGTTATAATTAAATATCCCTTGGCCTCCTCTTTACCAAATGAGACCAGTGCAGCTCCCCACACCTGACTTTGCAGGACTTGTGCTCAGAGCACCTTGGTGTCCCTCAGCTCTACCCTCCCAGTCTCTGTTCATCCCTTTTAGGTGCGTGCCCCAGGTGTAGCAGTGCCAAGAAAAGGTGAATATCAACTTCCCCAACCAGGATTCAGCCCAGTATGAAGTTTTTTTCCAGTGAGAACAGGATGTTGACCCACCTCAGCCCCCAGGACCTTCCTCAGCTGATTGTGCCCAAGCCTGTGCTGACACCTGGGGTTTTTCTCTCCTGGTACAAAACATTGCTCTTGTCGTTATTGCATTTTATGGAGTTCTTATTGTCCCTCTCATTGCTTTTCTCAAGGTTTCACTGTGTCAAATATGGTTTTCTAGCATCAAAAATTGAGTTATTTTCCCCTGAGAAAGTTGGAACCATCTGGTTTTTCCTCATCTGAGGATGTCCCAGCCTGGTAATCAGAGTCTGAGCAAACCAGCCTTCTCAGGTAGAAAGGAGGGGCTGATCATAAACAGAAACAGTATCAGAATTTCTGACTGTGATGAAAAAAAACCCCTCAAACAAACCCTGCATAACGGTGGGGTTTTTTTCATCATCAAACAAAATAAAATGGAAATAAAGCGATCAAAAAACAACAAACACAACAAACAGCAACACTGAACAATATATTTTCTGATCAATTGGATTTGTTCCCTTTGGTTAAAATTGACACCTTTTCTTCTCACCCAAGCCCTGCAAACTATTTTATTTTATT
>VXBC01000324.1:79035-101563 GCA_013399945.1 Ploceus nigricollis
CTTAATTATAAATTAAAAGGAAAAAAAAAAAAAAAAAAAAAAAAAAAAGAGATTGCTGTTGATTGTCCTCAGGGAAAGGAAGAGGTGGTATTTCCAAAAGGAAGATAAGAAAGGAAGAGTAGGGATTCTGGCAATTAGGCTGATTCTCCATGACCCTTTGCAATGGCTAAGGAGACAGAAATATCTATATTTATATATCTCTATATCTATCTCTATATCTCTATATCTCTATATCTCTATTTATCTCTAGAAATATNTAGAAATATTGATAAATAAATAAATAAATATATGTATATATAAGTATATAGATATAGATATATAGATACCGATATATTTGTTCTCTACTTCTTTTGTCAAAACCCAGGAAAGTTTACAGGTTTAAAACAGAGGCAAGTCTGTTGGTTTAAAAAGGAGACCACTCCCCAGTTAATAAAACTTTGATGTCTAATGATCACCTGTAGTTTTATTTTAAAGCACTGGATGTAAAATAGAAATAACATCCAATGGAGAGAGGGGTTATACATGTTCTGGCCTGCAGCCAAAATACATCTCACAGCTGCTGAGAAAAAAATAGCATTTTTTTACTTCACTGTTCTGTACAGAAAACCCATAAGTACCCCCAGAGCAGCTAGAGCTGGTTGGAAAGTGAAAGGTGAGTTTACAAAGGAAATTATTTAAATCCCTGCTTTTTTTCCTGCAAATAAAAACCAAAAATCTGTCTGGCTCCCTGTTCCCAGCATTGCCAGGGAGCCACATGTCCAGTGAGCAACAGTCAGAAAACAATTCTCACTCAGAGCTTGGCCTGCAGGTCATATTTATTTTCACTTTAGACTCATGGAATCATTGAGGTTGGAAAAGACCTCCAGGATCAGTGAGTCCAACCTGTGCTTGATCCCCATCTTGTCACCCCGGCCAGAGCAGTGAGTGCCACATCCAGGCATTCCTTGGACATCTCCAGGGGTGGGGATTCCCACCACCTCCCTGGGAATATTTGAAATGAAGATCAATGGCTACTTTCGTACTGGTTTCCAGATGTTCAACGGTGGATCTTTCCAGCATCCTCCTGCTCTGAAACCTCTTAGGTACAATGCCATGAGCCTGAGCCATCAGAGGGGTGGGTTTTAAAAAGTTACCTCCTGTCAGCTGAAGGACTTTGGCTGGTCCTGTGTATATTCTTAACCTGTCCCAGTGGCAAGAAAAAATGGGGTAATTTATACTACTTTACTTCTCTCTCCCTCTCTCACACTTCCCATTGTCGTTTTGTAGCTGATGCCCAGCTCTGCACTGGATTCTGCATTTTTATTTAATTACATCCTTTACTGCTGCCATCAGCAGATGGTGGGTAGTCTCCTGTTTCATTTTCTTCTGGTTTTTTTAGTCTTACTTGTGTCTTTGCTGAAAACTAAGACACACACCAACAACAAACAACCTCCCATCCATCCTCCACAAAGTTCATCTGGGGAACAGGAAATTTACTGGTGTCCATTGCAAGATATCAGCTGAGGTTTCTTTCCCATTTTGTTCTGCTGGCTGTTAGTATAAAGAAGTACAGAACTATCCAGTGATTTTTTTCCTAAGACAGAACACACCCAAAGTGGACAGAATGTGGTCACCTGACTCTAATTTATACTGTGTCCCCTGCTATGGCCTGGCAGTCCTTGGCCCAGCAACTCAGGGGCATTATCAACACCTAAAACCTGTGTAAAATATCAGTCCAGCACTGCACAAATCCAGGTGCATTTGACTGGCTTTCCAAACAGGAAACACAAAGCTTCAGATGGGTGAAAATATATTTGTATTGCTGAAAAGTGAGCAAAAATTCACCTGTGAGCAGAAGGCAGCCTCAGCCCCCTGGAATGGTTTGGAAATGCTTGTTGCTGTCAGCTTGTGCCTGTGTTTTACAGCCACACTGTGCTGTGCTGTCCCCTCCCCTGTGAGGCAGAGCTGTCCCAGGAACTGAGAGGAGCCCTGTGCACTTTTCTGAGGCCCCAGGGCTGTCACTGTCTCCCTCTACAGCAGATATTTATGGAGGTCACTCCCAAGCTCCTCAGCCAACCTTGACCTTTCCACCAGCAGAAGAGCTCCTCTTGGCTGGGAATGGGGAAGGAGACCCTGGCAGCCCTGTACCACAGGAAGAATGTGAAAATTGTCTGTTCCCACATCCAACACTTCAGAAGTTTTCTTCTAATGCCCTTCCTTTTTCCCTCGCTCTGTTTTTCCCTTCTTTTTACTCCTTTTCTTCCTGCTTTTCATTCCTGCCTGTTCTCTTTCAGTTGTTGCTGTTGCAGTTTTTCCATTTCTCCGCCCGTTACTCCTGCCCACTGTGTTTCTCTCTCATTTTTCCTTTTACCTGCACATTTTCCTCTCTTTCTTTCCCAGCCTTTCTGCTTCTGCTCCCTGATTATTTCTTTCCTTCCAGTGCTTTCCTCTGTTTCACACTCTCATCCCTCCACTCGCTCCCTCCCCCTAATCATCTTGCTGTTCTTTGCTGCTGTATCATTTAATGCCTTCTTTGATACAGCCTACAGCTTAATGATTATTCGGGGGTCAGGCGATGCAGGTGCCATGAATTTCACTAATCCAGCTCTGAGAGCCTCTGTCCATAATCACTCCTCCTGTTCTACAGGGGCTGAATCCTAATTTGTCATTAGCCAGTCCTCTCACTGCAGCACTACCAAGAACTTTTTGCCCAGAGGAGACAATGAAGTATTCATTAGCCAGGGGGGAGGTGGAGGGGAGGGAGCAGCGGCTGCACAGAGGGTTCTGCTGAGGGCTGCTGAGAAAGGAGTCGCTGTGCCCAGCTTTCCTGGGGCAGTGGGAAGGGGGAAAAGGGGGAAACAAGGCAACATGGCAAGTGGGTTGTGCAAAAAGTGAATGTGGGTTGCAGTGTCATTTTCTAGGAGTCGTTCCAGGGCTGCAGGATGTGGGGTTGAAAGTGCTGATCCAGCAGCTGTGGGAGTGGTGGGGCTCAGGGGTGGGAGAGTGGGACTGATTTTAAGGGAGGGACTCCAAGAGGTGGTTAATTAGCAGAAGTCTTTTGGGTTTTTTTTTAAGGAGGAATAGTTTTAGCACCTTTGTCTCTGTGCATCCTGGCTTCCACCCTCTTTTCTACTGTTCTGAGCTCTGCACCATAAGCAGAGGTTGCTGCTTGCTTTGCCTTGTCCTGTTATGGGGTCTGTTTTTTAGAGGTGGGGCCAATTGCCAATGACCTGAAGAGCAGTTTTCTCCTGCTAGCCTGGGAGTTCTGCTGCCCTTGTGGTGTCTGATAGCCCCACAGCCTCTGGCATGGCTTTATCAGCTCCATTCCCATGTCACTGTGGCCCTGCTGGGATCCTTGGCAGGACACAGTGCCTGTCTCAGCTCCTAGTGCAGAGTGAAGAGAGAGAGCTCAGGTGAGCATTTCTAACTGGTAGCAAGTTCTTAGAAGGCTTTTGCTCATCACCAAAGGAGTAAACAGCAGATGAAAGATTCAGTCTAGAAATAGACTGGAATAGCTCCCAGATGCCACGGCAGGGCATTGATGTTCCAAGAGCTCTGCCTCAGACATATCCCTGAAATCACTGTAGCTCCAGCAAGATGCCAACACCGAGTCCCTGTGAGGCCTTACAGTGCTAATTCTTCCTTCTCCTCACCTGCAGGACGATACAGGAATGGCTTACCCGAGTCCAGTCCCTGCTCTACTGCAACGAGAACGGGTTCTGGGGGACATTTCTGGAAAGCCAACGGAGCTGCGTTTGCCACGGTGGCACCAGTCTGTGCCAGCGCCCCATCCCCTGCATCATTGGGGGCAACAACAGCTGTGCCATGTGCAGCCTTGCCAACATCTCCCTCTGCGGCTCGTGCAACAAGGGCTATAAGCTTTACCGAGGCCGCTGCGAGCCCCAGAACGTGGACTCGGAGCGGAGCGAGCAGTTCATCAGCTTTGAGACGGACTTGGACTTCCAGGACCTGGAGCTGAAGTACCTGCTGCAGAAGATGGACTCCCGCCTGTACGTGCACACCACTTTCATCAGCAACGAGATCCGCCTGGACACCTTCTTCGACCCGCGGTGGCGCAAGCGCATGTCCCTCACCTTGAAGAGCAACAAGAACCGGATGGACTTCATCCACATGGTGATCGGGATCTCCATGCGCATCTGCCAGATGCGCAACAGCAGCCTGGACCCCATGTTCTTTGTCTACGTCAACCCGTTCAGCGGGAGCCACTCGGAGGGCTGGAACATGCCTTTCGGGGAGTACGGCTACCCGCGCTGGGAGAAAATCCGCCTCCAAAACAGCCAGTGCTACAACTGGACCCTGCTGCTGGGCAACCGGTGGAAAACCTTTTTTGAGACCGTGCACATCTACCTACGCAGCCGGACTCGGCTGCCCTCCCTCCTGCGCAACGAGACTGGCCAAGGGCCCGTGGACCTTTCCGACCCCACCAAGCGCCAGTTCTACATCAAGATCTCAGACGTGCAGGTCTACGGCTACAGCCTGCGCTTCAACGCGGACCTCCTGCGCAGCGCGGTGCAGCAGGTCAACCAGTCCTACACGCAGGGCGGGCAGTTCTACTCCTCCTCCTCCGTCATGCTCTTGCTGCTGGATATTCGGGACCGAATCAACCGCCTGGCGCCTCCGGTGGCCCCGGGGAAGCCCCAGCTGGATCTGTTCTCTTGTATGCTCAAGCACCGCCTGAAGCTCACCAACAGCGAGATCATCCGAGTGAACCACGCCCTGGACCTGTACAACACCGAGATCCTCAAACAGTCCGACCAGATGACAGCCAAACTCTGCTAACCCTGGACTTAGCAATGGACACTTTGGTGATTGATCCTTTTGCTGTATAAAAAAATTAAAAAAAAATAAAACAAACAAACAAACAAACAAAAAAAACCCAAAAAAAAGAAAAAAGAGAAAGAGAAAAACAAAGTAAAGAGGAAGAAGTAAAAGTGGGGGGAAAGGAAAGAAAAAGAAAAGGGGAAAAATAAGATTTGTAAAATGTAATTAATATACAAAAGAGGAAAAAAAAAAGAGGAAATTCTTCATTTGTTGAAAACTAAACCCGTTCTAGCAGCTGTATAAGACTGTCAGGCATGTTTGTTATTTCTATAATCCGTCATAAAAGGGTAACACCGTACTCTCTCTTGACCTTGGGGGTGTTGCTTGCGAGTCCTCAGGGGCAGCAGAGGAAATAAAGGGAGGACCAGAGAGAGGGGCAAACTTCTGTACTGAACTGTCAAGTTTTCTGCTATGCAGGTGCCAAGACAAAGAGACATACAAAAAAAAAAATCAAAGCAAGCAAACAAACAAACAAACAAGAGTTATATGTAAATGTAAAAGAGCTACCATTATTCCTATAGTGGGAGTAAATGGTTAAAGATAAAAGATATTTCTTCTGTTGAGATTTATGCCAGCTTTATGTTGAGTTATTCCCGCAGCCTGTGCTGAGCTTTGCTGGAGGACAGGAGGGGATGGCAGCCCTTGGGGAGTAAAACTGATGCCTCCTTGGTGAGACCACACAGAAAAGGTGGAGGGTGGGTGCAGGGCTCAGATGTCCTCGCTTTGGGATTTCCATCTTGGAAGACGTTTCATCAGAGGTAGAGGCTCAGCAGATGCTGGAAAATGGGATGTGTTGGGTTGTTTAGCTTGACTTGCAGTTTGTGCCCTGCCCTGGGCTGGTGCTGCCTTCAGTGGTGCCAGAGGGGGAGCAGCACCTGTAAATCTTCACTCACTCATCTTTCCGGCCCTTCTAGATAGTCCCTAAAGCAGAGAAAGCCAAAATCATAAAGGCAAAGCTGAGTTTGTCTTTCTGCCTCAGGTGCTGGGTTTTCCAGCAGCAGTGGGTAACCCTCATCACCACAAAAACTAAAGCACAATGCAAGGGAATACATTTCCAAGGAAACCTGGAGACACTGAAGGGTACATAGGTCATTTCTGTTCACTGGGAAAGGAAAAAATCCTTTTTACTTTCTTATGTTTCTGTGGCTGTGAATATTATCCTTGTCTCACTTACACTTTGTCCACAAAAAAAAATACAGCAAATATATGAGAAAATTTTAGTAAAATATATGCAAAATTAGTAAAAGGGAGGGGTGGGAGGGAAGAGCACAACAACCAAACCTATCCTGAGTTTGCAAGGATAAAGCCAAATTAAAAAGAATTGAGTTATCAAAAAAATACTAAAATAACCAAAAGGTGGGTAAAATTTTTTGGAATGTGTGGGGACATGTGTTTGGATTTAAACAAAATAGGATGCTGAATGGAGTGTGTGAATGAAGGCTCATCTGGGCTGGGTGATGAAGTCTGAACACTGTGGGAGGTGAGTAGTGAGGTGTTTCTCTTAATTTCACTGGTTTTTTTTGGTTGAAGTTGATTGAGAAGTGCTAGAGAGAGACTGAATTCCTGCCCTCAGAAAGGGAGAAATATATCTCTGATTGTGATGGCTTCCAGAGGTGGAGGAGCATCCTGGGGAAAGCAGGTCTGAGCAAGGGGCACAGTCCTGATCCAACGACCAAGATTCAGGTCTGGATCAAGATTTAACATGTTGATTCAACTGAGTTCAAAACAGTCTTGTAGGAATTTTGACTTTATTTGAAGACTTTGGCTGAGATTCTGAGAGTAACATCAGTTCATGCATTGTGGTGTTGGTCATGTGACAGCGGGGGCTTGGGCAATTAAGGGTGTTTTCAGGTTTAATTTGTGTGATTTAGGTTGTTTTCATCCAAATTTCCTGAGAAGGAACTGGATACCTTAAGGAAAATATACATTCACTGAACTCTCCTGCTGAGCTACCAATGGAGGGCATAAGAAAAGCAATTTGGGTAATCAGTAAAACCCCAAAAAGGGGGATTAGTCACCAAAGTCTGTCTATCCATGAATGGGTATCAGAAGAAGAGCTGGGATGTCTTTAGAGACATTTCCTTTACTAGTAGCTTTTTTCCCTACCCTGTATCAAGATCTCTCTCTCACCTGGTCAGTCCACAGTCCTTGGGCTGCCCATTTTTCCCAGTGTTTGTTTTTCATTTTCTTGGTCTTTGCTTTGTGTAGCAGAAAATCATATTAGACCTCACCATTCCAAGAGTGTTCTTTATAGATGTGACATTTCTGCCTCAGCTTTCTGATAAGAGAACATTTGGCAGCAATCGTATGCATGGAGGTGAGTTTTAAGCAAATAGTAGAGAGTATTCATGGGAAATGAATGTCAAATTTGTAATTATCAATAGAAATAATGTTCCTGACAGTTACATCCATCTAAGCAGGGAATAGAAATGTACTGTTTAAATTACATGTATGACCCAAAGAGCTGACACTTGAAAGAACTATGGTTATAGCTCTAAAAATACTGACTGCTGCCTGAGCTGCAGCCTGCATGCAATGATGGGATTTGCTCATGGCTGGGAATAGTGACCGTGCCAACACGGAGTGAAATTAATTCGATAAATTCTTTCCTTTGAGATAAGAATCCAGGTCTAGTGAGTAGAAGCCAAAGAAGCTGCAATTAAATCTCAGATCTCATGGGTAACTAGCAGCACATTACCTAAATCTCATCTGGTATTTGTGGCACTGGCAGGGATCAAATCAATTGCCCTCATGTATCTTTAATGATGCCTTGGGATGAGCAGCCCCCAGCATTTACTGCCTTCAGCAATGGGGGCAACTCCATCAACCTTAAGCAAGGTTTTGGGTGCCAACACAACATTAAATCCTGGCTGGATTTAAAACCAAGTGGATGGCTTGGAGCTGAGAGAGGCACATGAGGTAACATTCCCATTGTGGCTGGGAAAGGGAGGCAGTGCAGGGGGAGGGAAGGAGTTTTGGCACAGACATGCTGTCAGCATATGGAACTCACCTTGGGAGCACCTGATGGTGCACCTGGAAATGATGGCACAGCAACACCACAAAGTGGAGCCACGTTCCAACGTGGAACATACATAAAGTTTTGTGAAGGAACGCAGGAAAACAGTCAAAAATAAACTCCCATGTCCTTCAAGGTAGGGAAGATGAAGTTATTTGGCAGCTCCACCACCATTTTGGGCTCACTGAGAAAATGGAAAAAAAACCCCAAACAAGCCAATCAAATGTGGATGATTGCTTTTGATGCTAGGAAATAAATTAAACAGGGCACATGCTCTGCTTCCACTGCTCAGCCCCAAAAGCCCTTCCCCAGGCAAGGGGCAGTTTGTGACAGCCAGATCCAGAAACATCCCTCAGGTTTGGTTTAGGGAATTTGTTCTGCAGGCAATAGGAGATGTGGAGGAATCTGATATGTGTCTCAGCAAGGGAAAGCAGTTCAGACCCCCAGAGAGGCCACGCCAGTGCTCCAGTGGGGTTAATGGGCTCCTGAGGAAATGGTGGTTGTACAAATGTGTTTGACAAGACAGTGACTGGAATGGAGGGTAATTAACAGAGCAGAATTAGGTGGGACCCTGAGAGCCCCTTCACCATAAAGCTCGATCCACTAACCTGCATGATCAGTGGGCATTGCTGTAGAGTTTAATGACAAAAGAGATGTTCATACTCTCAAGTCAGAGTAACCATTCTCTGTATGAGAATAAACTCAGTTTCCTTCCTTCCTTGGCATGAGAAGGAGTTAGGGAGCAACCAATCAGATTGTCCAGCTCAGCTAATAGAGAGATGCTCCTACCAATTCAGGACACATACTTGTCCCTTGCTGTCATTAAATTGGCACTACATGAAAGCTGGAGCTTCCAAATAACCCAGAGGAAAAAAAGAAATGCCAGTTCCAGGTGTCCCAAAGCCAAAGCAAGGAAAAAGCAGCAGGTAAGGCAGAATCCTGCTTCCCTTCAGATGCAGAAGACTTCTGGGACAATTTTCCTCCAGTCACGTGACAGAAATTCATTGGGACCTTCCTAAGAAATCTGCTCTTTTTAAATTATTCAAATTTAGACTCACCAGCCGGTGTGGCAGAAAGCAAAAGACGTCAGCAAGTCCTATTAACATGCTGATGCTACGGCTTCAGGAGTGTGCAGAATGTCCATTTGGATCAGGGCTAAGAGCACAGCATGAAGTTGCCATGGCAACGTGGGGAGGCCATTAATTAGCTATCACATGGAATCATCAGGAAGAATCTGGACCTCAGCAGCTTTGGCCTCCTCAGAGGCAAAGGGCACAGCCCCAGAGACCCCCCCAGCCAGGCCCAGTGACCCCTGCACAGCTCCAAGAACAACCACATGCTGGAGCAGAAATGTCCTCTTGAAGGGATGAGAAGTAGGTGGACAAGAAAGAGGAGGGGGCAACAAGCAGAGAAATAGATAAAGCATGGAGATAATTCCCCTTTTTCTTGCCCCTTCCCTTCCCAGGAAGCCTGGCTGCTCTTGCATAGAAGGACACAAGAGATCTGCTGCTTTTTGAGCTGACAAGGCTTATGCCAGTAACCTTGAAGATGTCAAGAGCAGCCCCAAGGCCCTGGCAAATCCAATTAATGGAGTTTGCATCTTCTTGGGTGGGCTGCACCTGGGCTGAGGGAACTCCAGTGCTCCCTAAAGCCACCCTGCTCCCTAAAGCCATCTCAGGCCATGCTAAACCAGGAGTCCCTTTCCCCAAAGAGAAACACGGGCAAGTAAGAGAGGCTTCTTGGCCAGTTGCCCAGCCTCCCTTCAGAGCCAGAATCCTGTAAGCAAGCTGTGATGGACTTCAGCTGCCATGGATGGGATGTTCTTTTCAGCTCTTTAGCCCACTTGCTAAAACATGGCTCAGGAGGACGTTTGGCAGATGGTGCCTCCTGCACAGGGGTGTAGCAAGATCCCCAGCCTGGCTGCTCAGTCCCAGTGCTGCAGGAGACACGCTGGGAGCCAGTCCCAGCTCCGTGCTCTGTCTCCTAAAGCACTTCCCTTCAGGAATTCACCCTCACTGAAAGGAGGAAATGGCACAAGGAGGAGGTGCTGCAAGTCTGGGAGCAGAGACACAGAAGGATGGTCTGTGGTGTGTGTTTTGGGGAGAGGCTGAAGGGAGACACAGCAGACAAGGCATAAGGAGGTCATGGGGGAGACATTTCCATGTTCTTTCTACCTTGGAAAATTTGAAATCATAGATTAACCCTATTGGAGCCAGTCAGATTATAGACTTCTTGTCCAAGAATGCACATATCAATCATCTCACCCTCACAATTTCTTTGCCTTAATCTAAATCTTCTCATGTCACCAGAATTAATAAATATGGAAATCAGTGAGGACTAAAATACTATATAAAACCCTTACTGGACACTTCAGTCCTTCCTCCTGAATTTGTAACTGGAACAAGAAGGGTGCTTTGTGCAAATGCATTGTTCAACCAAACCTTCCTTCAGTGTAACAAGAAAAAAAGGCAAATTATCCAAGTCTCTGCCCCTCGGATATTAAAGACATCTCCAGGAACAGCCCCAGGTACTGCTACCCACCTTTGTGTCCCCATCCTGAGCGTTTATCTGTAGAGCAGTGCAATCTGCAGGTGGCTCCTGTCCACCTCCAGCACTTGCTTGTAAGCCAGGAAGGAAATTTGACCTTGTGTAGAGCCCTTAAAAAAACAGGCCATGGGTTCCTCCCCAGGAGAACTACAAAAGGTATTGCTGGAAAAAATCACCACGGCAGCAGAATCTGTGGAGGAGCGAGGTCTGGTGAGGTGACCCTGAAGAGACACAGGCAGGGACAAAAGAATTTGGAATACTGACCTCAGTGCTCAGGGAGGGCTCCTTTCACTCCCCCAGCCCATCTTGTCTCTCATCACCTCCTCATTTCAGTTTTGGCTCAGTGATGAACAAAGCCAGCCCATTANGCTGAAAAAGTCAAATAAATCAAACTGAACAAAAGAGAGCAAAATGAAATGGGAAAAGCACACCAGCTCATTTTGTTTATTAGTGATATTTTTACTAGTGCTAAATCTCTGTAAGATACCTTAATTTTTAACTACACAAGAGCTTCCAGTAGAAAATGTCCAACTGAATCATTTTGGCTGAAATTTTAGGTAAAGATTTCTTGACTGACAAATGTGGGAGGGGTATTACTTTTTGAGAATCTGAGTTAGCCCTGTGTTTTAATACTGTCAGTCATGTTGTCTAGAAGATAGATTTGAACAGGAAAGAGAAGTTCAGCTGGGGTGATTTTCCAAGATGCTCACACATCTCCTCAAACAGGGTGTGCCAAGGGGAGCTGAAGGTCAGGAGTTCTCAAAGCTGCTGCCAGGAACAGAGGAAAGAATGCCTGGATTTTGGTGCTGCTGAATTCAAGTGAGGGAGCCAAGAGACTGACTGTGACATCAGAAACACAATTACACCTTCTGTGTTTCTAGGTGCAGGTTTTTGTTAAGTTTTGATATGTCTGTATTATTGATCTTTTAACTTATTAACAGACATCTATTAATTTATCTATTAATCTACATTTTGAGGGCTCTGTGACAACCCAAGTCTCATTGTGCTTATTCCTGGCCATACACTGAATTAATACAAGGTTGCCACTTACACAGGCATGGCCAGTTTAGGACTGCTCTGACTTCAGAGGTGGGAAAAAGAAGTCCAAAAAGAACAGAGAGTGACTTGCTACGGCAAAGCCTGCACAGAGCTGCGAGCAGAGTCTCTCTGGAGTCTCAGGCCTAAGCCTGACCTTTGTATGAAGATGAGGAGAATGTCAGTGTGGGAATGGTTATTCCAGGTGTGCTTTATTCCCATATTTCCAGCTCCTGGTGTCTGACTGCCCCACTCACACAGGCAGGGACTGACCCTGAGAAAGATGCACAGTGATGTGCTGCCACAATGTGGGTTTTGTTCCTCTGACATCCCAAATGCTCAGGTCCAGCCTGAAAGACAGTTGTCACCTGATTTTGGGGTAAAGTGACCCCCATAACAGAAATTTCCTGGAGATGAAGCAATCCTTATGTCAGCCTGTTTTTTGGAGCAGGCTCCTTGACTGCATTCAGCATCTCCCTCTTTGTGGGGCTGTGCTGTAGTTTAGGACTGAATCTCATTCTGCCATGTGGTGACAGGATCCTATTCTACAAATGTCAGGCATCTAAGGGCTGAGATCTGGCTCTCAAACTTCCCTAAGACATTTAGACTCAGGGTTCTGTTAAGATTCATTCCAGGGTGAGAAAGAAAAACCTGGATATTGCCTGAGTTGGATTTAGACACTAATTCTGACCTTTTGTGTTTTTACAAGCTACTCAATTAAGGTAGATCACTCCTGCCTCACTCCAGGATACTTGTGAACTATCTCCAGACTTTCATTCCCTCTTGATATGAAAATCTAATCATGTTCATTGCTCAAAATCAACTCTGGTTGAAGACTAACGCAAAAAGGCTCAGCTTAAGCAAGCAGCTTGTTCAGGAAATGTAGATAAGAAACCCTGGCGGGTTGCTTTGAAAGTCAATAGACTTGGATTTAGGAGGATTAGGGGAGGGCTCAGTCCTGCAAGGTGCTGAGCACGATGAGCTGCAGCACTGAGGGTCTGAATGTGTGTGGCAGATGCATGAAAGTCAAAGGGACTGTTCAAACCCCTCAGAGTTAAGACAATGCCCATACATTATTTTGGCTGGAATTCAGAGTTCTCAATAACTGGTAACGTGCAGGGAGAATCCCAGATCTCAGGGCTGTAAAGGCCCAGGAGTCCCAAGATCAAAAACCCAACTTGTCAGCCTGAATTGGTTTGTTCATCTCAGCAGCTGGTTGGGTGAGGTGAGCCTGGGCAGCTGTGGAAGGTGCACAGAGCCTTCCAGCCCGAGGTGAACCATCACCCTGCACCCAGCAGCCAGCAAGGGGCACAGCACGTGTCCCAGTGAGCGCTGATTGCATCATTTCTTAATGAGAATTAATGTCTCTGATGTAGCACTGAGGGACCTCAGTTGCACAGCAAGACCCCAGAGGAGCTGGCATTTTACTGAGATGGAAGAAAAAGGAGATCTGGTGTCACAAAGTCTCTCAGAAGAGCACTAATTAAGAGGAAGATGCATGTGGCACCATCTGAAGTTCCCAGTGGGTTTTCAAGGGTCAGTCCCATAAAGGTGGACCAGCCCTTCATCTGTTTTTTAGGGTGTTTTCTTTGCTGCCCCTGGAAATGTTGGACAGGAGCCATTGCTTTTACCATTTCAGTATAATTCCATTCAGAAAGTGTTTTATACCTCCCTGATATCTTTATAGAGTGAGCAGCATTTCCTTCAGATCAGCATTACTTGTGCATTTATTACAGGATCCAGTTAATAAAGGCCAACAAATCCAGAACAAGAAATAACACAAAATCCAACCAGATGACACAGACAGGACAAATTCATGCTCTAAAGAGTATTTGTTTAAAACAAGAAAGAGGGCAGAAGTGGATATTGAAAGAGTTGCCCATGGTCACAGAGTTAGGCAGTGACAGAGGGAAAGGGAGGAAAATCTAAAAACTGATCTCTTGCAGACAGCTGTGGTTGTACCCATCCCATGTCTGTGGTTTTCAAAGTCTGTACCTAAAGGAACAACAGTTAACTGGGAAATTTAGGCTTTGTTGCCAGGGTGAAGGGAGCTAAGGAACCAAAACCACATCTACTGTGTGACTAGCTGTGGAATAGCTCACCAGTTGTGGAACAGCTCCAATTTATCTGAAATATCAGGCACTGGCCAGAGGCAAGATATTTCAGACTAGGGTACCCAGCTGTTCTAATGGCCCTGGCATATTCTAACTTTCTGTGCTCTCCTGTAAAACAATAATGCCATTTCTGCCATCGTTATGCATCACAAATCAATCTGGCTGCTCATGAACAGCTCTGACCTGAATCTGTCACATTACAGCAACCTCCTGTAGGATGCCAGGTTTACAGCCATATAAGTGCTTTATTAGACATGGAAGGCTGTAATAAGCTGATTAAGAAACCTTTCTTTTCCTTTTTTTTTTCCTTTAAAATACTTAACATACACTTTTCTGTCATCAGATCAGTACAAAATAAACCTGAAACTTCACCCAAAATACATTATGCAAAGAAATCTGTCACTATAAAAAGCCTGAACCACGCAGGACTCCCTGTACCAGCTCCTCTCTGCACCGCCTTGGCTGCCTAAGAGGGAGTCCTGTTGTGGCAACTGTTAATTCTTTAAAAGCCTTGAGTCAAACCATCCTTTCTGTGATTCAGCTGCTGCAAGACACATTTTCTCCCTAGAAATGAAGCTTTCTGGAGCAATAGTTTCATTCCAAGAAAGGAAGTTTTAAAGTTAAATGGAAAGCAGCATTCTCAAAGTTTTGGGTAAAAGGCAGCCTTCCATCTTATTTCATCTCAGGAATCTCAGGGCAGGCTTCTTGAAGAGAAACTTTGGTGGATGATTTAAGAGGCAAGGGCTTCTCTGCTGGGTTTTGATTACTTCACGCCAGATGAGACAGAGCCAGCCAAATGCTAAACTGGAAATGAAGTGTTTCAATAATTTCCCATTACAAATGTCAACAAAAATGATATTTTGCTGAATTTGCATTTCTGTAAGAGAAAACTGTTCAGCTGGGGAAAAATGAATTGGTCAGCTCTGTCAGCAGAGAGTGAGTTGAGAAGTGAAGTTCATCCCATCTGGGCTAATGGGGTGTGAAAACTCGGCCTTGCTGAGTACATGTAGACCTTTCTTAGTGCTCCTGAGAGGCTTGGGGGAAGGAGTGATCCTTCATTGCTCTGCCTCCTGTCCACACAGCTGGAATGTGCTGCTCCAGACAGGCACAGGGGGTGAAAGCCCCATGCTGTTCCTTTCTGTATTTCCAACATGATTATCAGGCAGTCTGCAAAAGCCACCCTCCATCACACACTTCCATGGCTAATGCTCCTGGGAGGGAATTAGCCACGAGGGCAATACATCACACCTCACCTGAACTGGCTCTTGCCACTGCTCTAGAAAATGATTTTGTGTGTGTATTTTTTCACCTCAGTGGATGTAGCAGGGCACAGCACAGAGGACACGTCTCGAGGATGGCTGGGTGTGGTGGGAAGGAAGGAGCACAGCCTGTTCTGGTAGTGGGGAAGAACTGTCCTGGATAGAGAGAACCAAACCTGGCAGACATATGGGTATCCAAAATAGACCTAGCAGCAACATTTCCTGCAAACTACAGCAGTGTGCAGCTTGGAGGGAACAAGGGGGCTGCTCCAAAAGGAGCTGGCTACTGTGTGGGATGTGATGGCTCTGCATATAGGACCTGGGAGCAGGATGGTGGCACATATGGCCAAGCAGAACAGTGTTTTTGCAAAACAGAAGACAGCATTGTGAGGATCATCTACAATATTTTAGAGCACAACTCAGCGAGTTGGAGCCCAACTTGAAAGGTAGAGGAGGTATTTTGAGTGTCACATTAGAGCCATTGATGGTGGCAGGGTTTTGCAGTGTGTGCTCTGCAATCAGGGGACAAAAGCCCCAGATATTTCTGGAAATCAAAGCCCATATTTTAAATCAGTTATTGAGTTTTTCCTCCTGTCGCAATCACTGCCCAGCACAAGCTGAATTACAGTGTTCTTTATTAACCAGCACTGCTTGCTTCACCTTAATTAGTGCAGACCACTGGCGTTAAGGTGAATGAGGTGAACATTAGATGCAATTTTATCACTGATGTTGAAAAGACAACCAAACCTCAACTCCTCTCTCTGTGAGTACCTGCCTTGCCTTTGTGAGATGATCAATAGCCCTTCCACTGGAGGGGGTGGGCAAAGCACCTTTCAGAACTGATAATTGTGCAGGATCCAAGTGTTTCCTAATAAAATCTTTCAAAACCTTCACAAAATTTCTACTGAAGGCCAGATTTCCTGGGACACCTATAATTATTCAGAGCATAAGAGAGAAGAGATGAGTGTTTCACCTAAAGAGGCCCAATTCAAACAAGGGACCAGAAAGACCAGGACATGGATAATCAAAGGAGAGTGAAAGAAAAGAAATGATAATAATAAATAATAATAAAAGAACAAGGATCAATATCTTGAAGGGGAAAAAAAAGCATTTAATTTTACACAAACCATAAAGTGTACACACATTCTGTGATTTCCCAGAGGTCTCCTAACTGATTCTATTTTCTTGTAAAACCCACATCTTTACACATCCCCAGCTCCTGTCTTTGCAACAGAAATGTACATCCAGACTGCAGGACACCCCGAGAGATTTATTCCCATGATGCTGCTCTTCCTCTTCTCTTTTTCTCATGTTCCAAAGTCAAATACTTATCTTTTGGCATCTTCTGTGCTTTACTTTGATCCCTGAAAGAGAGAAAATTCCTTTTCCTTGCCCTCACTCTGGAAAACCATGAAGGCAGAGGCACTGTGGCTCTCAGTGAAGTGGCCAGCAGGATGCAGGAAGACAATCAAATTCACACAGCAGATGGGAAGATGGCTCCAAAATGATTGTTTTCCCCAAACTATGGCAACATGTCAACATATTGACACATTCAAAAGCTTGGCATCCTGGCAGGAAAAATGCTAATACAGGTTGAGGAAGATGCTGGGGCATCTTCCCTTACCTTTGAAAAGGTCTGTTTTAAATTCACAGCTTTTGTGTTATGGTACAGCGTGGTTTGTGCTGAATTATTTTGAAGATCTGGCCCTTTCTACAAGAGTAGAGAGCCAAAAAAAGTGTTTTTTACACAGTATAGTTGGTGCATCCCAGGCTTTTGTCTGCAGCTTTAGAGATGAATGTCTGAGTGAGGCCTGTCCTAAGCTGATCCTGATCCAAAGCTGTTTTCCTACACCTGAATTTGCCTGGACTGTTGTCCAGACAGTGAAAATGATGGTATTGATCCCATCTCCTTGCTGACAAGGTGTGACATGGATAATTGGTGAAGCTCTATGGCAGAGTGTGCAAAAAGACAATTAAAAATCCTGTGATGTCCCCCTCTCCCACCACTGGCAAACACACCCAGGCCCCTCAGGCAGCTCTGCCTGGGTCTTCTGCCTCTGATGGAGCCACTGCTCCTGCCCCACATGTGACACCCCTGTCTGTGATGTTCCAGCCAAAGCTGGGTCCTCCTGGCCCCTCTGGTTATTTTTTAAACTTGCTGGCCTGGGGAAGCTCAGCTTGTCATCCTTCCACCTCCTGTGAAGGGGAGAGGAGACCAAAAAAAAAAAAAAGAGGAGGGAAAATACCCACTTAGCAATGACTGCAGATCTCCTCCTCAAATGTCCATACAAGCACCAGACTTTCTGAGGTGCTTCAGTGAGAACAGGAAGGACTGGAAGTGGGAGAAAAAGAGAAATAAAAATGTCCTTACACTGAAAACTCACTTGAAAGAAGCCAGGGGAGGTGGGTCTGAGCCAGGCTGCAGCCTCCAGTTTGAGCTGTGCTTATCACTCTGTGTAGTTCAGGGAGCTTTCAGGTGATTGCTCTAAAAATACCTTATCTGCAAAGGTTAAAAATAATTTCCTCCTTTCTATTTATTGACCTCCCTCTTTACTTTTATGACCTCCCATTCCCAAACATCTTCCAAGGATTTAAAAATAACAATCTGTCTTTCTTCCTCCCCACCTAATTTGATTAGTGTACACAGCTCTGTTTAATTGGGCATGTGTGGAAAATGAAGACCTGGAAGAGGAGCATTGCATCACTGCTCTGACCTCCCAGAGGAGTGAACAGCACTTCCTGCACACTGTCCCTGGGTAATTCAGTGAGTTTTGGGTGACTCAAATATGACCTGCTGTCCTTTGAGCTGCTGCTTTGCTGGTCTGAGGAAGAGGGTGCTAAGGGAAAGGGAGACACTCCAGATGGAGGGCAGAGCAGAGAGAGCAGCAAACCACAATCACTTGCTTTGTACATGGATTAATGGCTGTACTTCATCCCAGGTGCAGCTGTTCCTGGCTGTGCCTTCTCTTGCTGTGTGCATGGCCCAGTGTCTTCACAGAATGGGTCAGGCTGGAAGGGACACAGTGGAGTCACCTGGCCCAACCTCCCTGCTCAAGCAGGGTCGTCCTAGAGGTCTTCTCAGACCTTGTTTAATTGCTGTCCCTCACACTGTGAAGTGGCATTTACTTCTTCGTGTTGATCTTCTGGCAGCAACAGGAAGAAATCTTCAGCTCCTCAGAGAGGATGAATTTCACAAGGCTGCCACTTCAGTCTGAATTATTTCTTTAAGGCACCAGAGAGTTTCTTCAGACATGGAGTTACATAAGGGAGAAGGCTGTGCTGTGGGAGCCCTCAGGGGCAGGCGTGGAAGGAAGGGCGTGCAGGATGTCTGTCCTGGTTGGATTTGGAAGGACAATTCAGAATTACACTGTTCAGCCTTTGCTAGAGACAGGGTATTATTTAGCAAGAAATAATATCAAACACAGGGGGAAAAAAGTCCAGCAGAATGGATACAGATGCACTTCATTTAATTTAGTATTTTTCCTGCTCCTCACTCCGTGATTGGGGACACAGAGAACAGCAGCCACTTCGTGCTGCAAGCACAGCTTTTTATAAGGACTTTGCAGTACCTTCTGCCCTATTAACACTTGCTGTATTCTACTCCCAGGCTTAATTATTCATCTTATACCCAAAAGTGCAGCAATGATTAAACTGAAGAGCAGTTAGGCATTTTCAAATTGAAGTAATGCTGCAGTGGTGGAGAGACGCGTGTTTCAAGGGTATGAGTTTGTCCCTCTCTCCGTGCCCAGATCTCCTCTCCACTGAGCTCTGCCTCTGTGCTCCTCCTCTGCTCAGCCTTTAAAGCACCTCTCTTTGTTCCCCTTTCTCCCCTCATCTCACAATTACATCTTTTAGCTCTCTCATGCCATTACCTTTCCCCTCTGTTGATTTGCCTCTGCAGCTGAATTTCCTCTATTGCTCTCTCTGCAGGCTTGGATCAAAGCCCATTGAAAACAACTGAAATTTTCTTCCTGACTGTAGGGAGATATTGTTGAAGGAAGGAAACATTAAGAATAACAAAACTGAACTGCAGTTTTTTGTCTGTGGATTAGGGATGGGTCAAGTGACTTTCTGTTTCCAACAGCCTTTAATTTCTCTAACTCCATGAAACTTGAGCAAACCATTTCAGCCCCATTTTTGAAGGGCAAAGATGTGCAGATTCCAGGAGAAAACACAAAACAGTCCCTTGAGGTGCCATTAACTGAGAAGGAAGTCTTCTCACCATGCTCTAATTGTGGAAATAACTTGAGACAAATACTGGTGATACTGAAGATGGCTAACTTCTGCCACCACGAAGTCAGGCTTTCAGTTTAACTAGTCATTTAAGACAGAAAGAGACTGTTACCTTTGGAGAATGACTCATCCCACCCACTTCAGACACTGTACATTAGAAGAGGTGACTCATGCTCTGGAGATTCCTCCCGTTCTCCTCACAGCCTGTACAAGAGGGCTGGATCACTTGCTTAGACATTTAAACTTTCACAGGACTAAAACTGGGTAAAATTAATCCTCCCTTAGCCAAAGACACCCAGCTATTTCTGTGCTTCACAGTACGCACAGAAACAAGCTCTGATGGACACCAGAGCACTGCTGCTCTGTGACCCTGCACGTGGAGCTACAGGATGGACCTCCTGTCTTGCCCTAACCAGGTCTGAAGGAATTGATGCCCAAAAGGCAGCTCAGGTACAAGCTAAATCCCCCTGGGAGACAGCAGGAATTCCTTCTGTGCTTCCTCCTACAAAGCAGTAGGTGGACACTCAGTGTCTAACTTCATTTCAAAAACCTCTTTCTTCTCTTTTGCTGCCCCACTTGGACATTGCTTCCCGTGGTGCCTTCATTTCATTGAGCTTCTCATCCTTTGTCACCTCATTCTATGTTGATGGCTCTAACAGGTTTGGTTTAATGTCCCTGACTTAACTAGGACATCCCAAGTTCCTGGGGCAGGTGGGAACAGGGTGCAAGACCTGGTTTTGTTTTCCAAATGTCCCTCCAGCTGGGCTGGGTCACACTCCCTGTCTCTGAGTGGAAGGATCCAGTCCAGCACTTCACATAAATACTGGAGCACAGCCAGTCCTCTGGTGAAAGAGCATGGGAGCAGTGTCCAGAGTTTTCATTTCCAGAAAACCACATGATGGGAACAAAGTTAGGACTTGTTCCTGCTCTCTCTTGCTCATAGCTTCTCCCGTGCACTTTTGTTGAGGGCTGCATCAGTATATTCCTTTATAGAACTGACCTGAAGACAAATGCACACAAGCTTTTCTTGCCTTCCCACTGCTATCTTGGAGGCAAGGCTCCAGTTTTTAACCATATGACACAGCAAGATAAGCCTTATAATAAAAAGCAAACAATGCAAGGCCAGTGCTGGGCGTCGGAGCCGCGATCTCTGTTTGTTCAGCGTTTTCCCAGGAGGTTGTGGGAGATACCTGTGAGTGAGGCTGGATGCAGAGAGTCAACTTTGCTGAAGCAAAGAGCACAGCATTCTGGGTTATTAAACCATTTGTCTTCCAGCCCTGGGGAAAAGGAGTTTGCCACAGGAAGTCACAAGTGGGCTGAGTTTGTGCATCCCAAGGCTGTTTCTCCCCACTCTGCTGCATCCCCCAGCGTGGCTCCCTCGTGGCACGAGCACCAACTTCTGGTGAGAAGGGAGCAGGGACTGAGAAAGGCAAAAGAAGGATGTGCCTGACAGGTTTTGAAACTGTGTCTGGCTTTTGTCTGTCTCATCTCCAGATCTCCCCTCGACAGTGTTTTTTGGTTGTTCATGATAAGTTGAGGGGTTTTTTTTTCAACACAGACTTAGAAGAAGAGTTAATACTGTCAAAAATTTCACTTCTGGAGTAAACTATATTCTCCATGGCATGATAATACAATATGCTCTTAAATTCTTTCACTCAAGAGGGAATAAAGGATATTTGAGCATAAATGCATTATCCACAATCCACAATAGCACAGCCTATACCCCTGTGGATAATGCTATTAGTGCTACATTTCAAATTAAAAAGCATATGCTCTTCTTTCAAAAACAAGGGAGTGCTGCCCACTGCCTTCACTTGACTAAGAACAAAAGCTTTTAAAGTGATAAACCAGCATTCATTTGATAAAAACAACCATCTGTATCTGATTTAGATAAGTGTTCATATTTAAAGACAAATTGCTGTTTTGGGAAAATTAAATACAAGTGGGAAGGTTGACTTGATCTGACCACAAATGTGGTGTCTGCTGTCCCCAGCAGCACTAATCCAAATCCTGACAATAAACCCTGACCTTGAACAGCAAGTCTTGTGCAAGGGCTCTTTAAATCATTTTCTCAAAACCCTTCAAATAAACACATTCCCAAACTCACCCTCTGCCTTCCCAACTTATTAGTCTGTATTAGTTAAAGTGGGCTGCTTATTAAGGGTTTTTTTATATCTTCAGAATAATTTGGAAAGACACCAAGCTCTTAATGTACCAGATTCTCATAATGCAATGTGATATTAACAAACATCAAACTCCATCAATGATCTGTGCAGCAGGCACCCTTAAAGCATGTAATTAAGATAACAGGAGATAACATCAGCTACGAAAAAAAAGAGAGCGGAGGAGGGAACACAAATGGAGTTTTTCTGAGGAGGCTGCATTGAGCCTGACCCTTTGAGGTCAGGACATAGCAGCAACATGGGAACACTGCAAATGGTGTGGTGATAGTGCACCAAGCTGAGATGGGCACGGTATCATCCTCAGAACCACAGCAAGAAGCCCAGCCAGGGTGGAAAATGAATATTCACATCCTCTTGGAAATGGTTGTGCAGGCCCTTGAGGAAAACACCTCGAGTGTTATAACCTTTCCTTGATTTTTGAATTGGTGATGAATATGACAAAGACAACAGGAGCCACCTGTTAGTGCTTTTATCAGCAGGCCTTACAGGCTGTGCAGAGAGGGGCAGTATTATGAGTTCCACACAAATTATCTCCACTGCTTTATTTCCTCTGCCACTCTGCTGGGCACTCCCAAAGGTGGATGTGCCCATGGAAGGGGTTGAGCTGCAGGGCAGGGCAGTGCTGGCAAAACACAGTGAAACCAAATTCAATGCTATTATCACTTTGTGCTGCCAAGAATCACCCAGAATCCCCCATCTGCTGGGCTATTTCTGCTCACTCTAGAAGGAGAGAAGTGGGAACAGTACTTTCTTTCCAAAATGTTCCCATAGGCTTGGAGAAATGTTTGTGGCTGTGCACACCTCCTAATCTCTTTTCTCTGGTAAATGGCTGGATATTTTTGTGCTGGAAAGTGTGGATGTATGTGCTGTTCCTTTCCCTAACATAACATCCATACACAACTGAACATTTATATTTAGCTGTTAAATTAAAAAAAAAAAATTAAAATCCCAGCATATCATGATAACAAGTTTATTTCCAACCAGAAGCTTCCATCCATTTGGGCAAAATTCACTGTAAGAGACAAGGCCAAATAGATATTTTAAATAACATCAGAGAAGAGAGTTCACACAGCATATTTCAGATGCATAAGTCCAGGCTAATAAACCCCCTTTCCCTACACAGAACCCCCAGTGTCAGGCAGAAAAGTAAACCAATTTGTCACTGCTGCTGCCTGGTGCCAGGATAAAAGTGTGTGCTATTCCCATCCCTTTGCCAGAGGTCACTGGATGCAGTGCCTTGAAGCCTGTCTGACGGAAAACAAATGAGTGCAAACGTTCTAAATGGAACAGAAGGAGCTCTGTCGTGACTGGGGGGAAGGC
>VXBC01000324.1:101623-129134 GCA_013399945.1 Ploceus nigricollis
GAGTGCTGTAATCACTGCGCAGGGGGACGGCTGCTTCCAAGGACAAATGGATAATACGTGTTCAGCTGGGGCGATGGTGAGATACTGAGGAGCTCTGAATGCACTGATACAGCAATTAAGTGAACTCCTGTCCTTGGGCAGCTGCTGAGGTTTCTTATAAGTGCAGTTTTAGACAGCACTTCAAGTCTTTCCTCAGCAGCAGTGGGGATGCACAGAAAATGTGCTCCTATGTGTGCTGGCAGGAGCAGGACATCTGTCTGGGGACACCATTCTCTCATCCAGGGATATAGTCAGGGACCACAGAGCCCTGACCTGACATGTTCCCTATCCTAACCTGCCCCTTCAGAGAGTTAGATTGGATAATAAGAAGAAATTGTTCCCTGTGAGGGTGGTGAGCCCCTGGCACAGGTTGACCAGAGCAGCTGTGGCTGCCCCTGGACCCCTGGAAGTGTCCAAGGCCAGGCTGGACAGGACTTGGAGCAACGTGGGATAATGGAAAGTGTCCCTGCCCATGGTAGGGGTAGGAATGAGATGATCTCCAAAGTTTCTTCCAACCCAAAACATTGTGTGATTCTGGGATTCACAGGGGAAGACAGAGGGACACCTCAGTGCTGATCCCATGTCAGATACAGAGGTGCTTTCCAGTGTTATGGGTAGCAAGAAAAACCATGAATGTTTGTACCCTGGCGCTGTTGCCTGTAGGATAAATTAATCCACAAAAATGTACAACTGGGCTTGTTTTCCTGTGCAGCTTGGACAAATTTGTTTTATGGTCTTATTGAACTAAATCCTTCTTTTTATATCCCGAAATGCACAGGGATGAGTCCAGCACTGCCTGTTTCAACCAGCAGTGCATGCACAGCAGATCTCTGACAGTCTGCAGAGGAGCAACAGCACAACAGATGCCATTTTGGCTGACCACAGACACTGGGAAAAGAGCCCCACAAAGCTGGAAGTCTTACAAAGCTTAACAGCAGGTTCTACAAAGCCAGTGCTGTTCTCTGACCAGAAATGGGTGGGTACACATGGACACAGCTGTGCTCTGCTGAGCTGTGGGCTGGGAGAGCTTTTTTGTCCAGACTGATGCATCCCCACTGAGTCACTGTCCATGCTCAGCATCACCCTGAGGGAAGTGACACTGAACCTGGGCACTGCCCTGATTGACTTTTAGCCACAGGTTTATCAGGCTGATTTTGCTTTGTAAATTCTTTCTAATTTACTCGACTCATTCTGCCTTTCTGTGAGTTATCCTCCTACAAGGGAATAATTATTTGCATTTATTTGCCAAACATTTTTTCGTGCAATTATTTTTTTCTGTGCCATAACTTGGTTGAATTGTAAGGTTCTGTGGTTGCCTTTTTTGTTCTGTTTGTAGTCCATCCAGCACTTTGACTGGGGGCACACTGTCCCTCTGTGAGACCTATCTATATATATAGATATAGATACATAAAATAGGCATTACATTGTCAGTACTCTGCATCCCATGCTCATGTTGTGCTGGTTGGTTCTGACACAACCCAGAGTCCCCATGCTGAGTATCAGCCACCTGATTTCATACACATTTCTCCATCAAAGCAGGTTGTTAGGGCTAGAGCTGAGAAACAAAGTCAAGTTCCTTCTAATTCCCCAGCAGTCATTTCCAAGCACAGGAAAAGGAGGTTCAGCCACTAAGCAAACAATAGCTGTATTAATTAGGCTGCTATATCTGGAAAGTATTTTGAGGTATTTTCTCATTGTTATTTTGTTCCCTTTTGTGGAATGCCTGTGCCTCGTGACCCCACCTGACACTCTCACCACCATCCTTGCTCTTTCAAGGTATCTTTTATTGCCAGACAAAGGGAGAAATATCTATTTGAATGTGGCAACAGATAGGCCATTGCTAACATCTCTACAATAGAAAAAGGCCCTGCAGAATAAAGCCATCCTTGGTATTATCAGGAGCCAGGTGAGGGCTGAGAGGACTGAGGTGTTGTCACACGAGTCAAGGATTAAAGGTTGCCAGCCTTGGCTTTGGCCACACTAGGGCAATTCTCAGCTGGTGTAAACTAAAGTACCTTCCATGGAACAAAAAAATATTGAACTATGTCTGTTATACCCCGTGATTTCATTGGAATTTCAGGGAAAATGTGATGGAAAGAGCCCTCAAAGGTCATAGCATCCAGTCCCTGCTATCTTGGGCAACTGTTCCACGCAAGCCCACTCGAAAGCTGATCAGGCTGCATCATAAAACCCATCAGGCTGCTGCCTGCCACCCACTCCTCTTGCTGAAGGCTGTCCCAGAGCTTCCCTCCTCTGCTAGCTGCAAACTTCCAGCTTTCAAACAGAATTTATTACATGGAATCCATCCCGGCTCGCTTTCTGAATGCACAATTTTAATCCAGCTGGGGGAAGAAGCAGAGGATGGTGGGGCTTCTTTGCATTCTTTTTGTTGCACAAACCTAGGAGAGCATTCCCCTGGTGTGGGGAGCCCACTGCATGGATGAAAGGTGGGGCTCAGCTTTCAGTTCCTGCATTTCCTCCTCTATTTGCAGGTAACTCACTGCACTATTGAGCTCTCTGCTATTTCATTGCAGCCTTTCCTTCACAAATCACTTATTTCTTTTGTAGGCAGAGCTATTTCCTCATAGCAAGATTTATCTCAGGACAATTAGCTGCAAGGAGACAATATCTATGCCAGTTTGTCCAAAATCCCAGATTCACCAGAGGCAGTTTACTCACCAGAGGAGCACAGGATCACCAGGCCAAACTTGAACATGGTTAAATGCTGTGAGCTCCAACGTGAGGAGAAAGATGGGTTCCTTCTGCTTCATGCCCCCTGAGTGTGTAATGCCCTTTTAACATGCAGAATAAATAATTTTATTCATTCAGATTAATTTAACTCCGATATTTCATAGTGGGTGCACCATAATTTTGACCAGCTGGGAACATGGGACAACTTTAACACCATCAGGAGCATAAAAGTCCTCTCAGTCTCAGCAGGTTAAAGCCTGATCCACCAGGACACCCTGAGCTCAGCTCCTCCTGAGAACGCTGTGGTTATGTTTAGTCAAGAAGACTTCAAAGGTTGGACACACATTGCTTTTCTCTCTGCACAGAAATAAACCATTTTTGACCAGCATTTTCACCTTGCTGAGTGTTGAAAATATCAAAGAAAATGTGCTTCAGATGTAAAAAAATCAGCTCATCACGAAAGATTTCTCCAGAGGGATGTGATCAGAAGGGGAAATTCACTGCTGGACTTCCATTTGTCTGCAGAAATTATACCTTTGTTTTTGCTAGGTTTTTTAGGACTAAAATGACAGTGATTAAGAGATTCATTTAGTAAGCTTATGCTTCTTCCCTTCAGGCACACTCTCCCTGGAGGAGTTAAATTGGAAATCCAAGGAGGCTTCTGAGGGTGGGGAGCTCAGAGGAGGTGTGGAGAACATATTTCAGCAGTTCCTGAGGTGGCAGGTAGTGATTTCAAGTGAGGAAGCAGGAGAAGGTTGGAGTCTCTGATCAACCCTGGCTGGCTTCCAGCTCTCAGGGCCCAGGAATGGAGGTAACCACAGACCCAATTCTGCTAAAAGAAGAAGTTCTTCCCTGTGAGGGTGGGGAGGCTCTGGCACAGGTTGTCCAGAGAAGCTGTGGCTGCCCCATCCCTGGAAGTGCAACCTGGGATAGTGGGAAGTGAAAAAGAAAAGCCCCAAAATGTTAAGTCACCAACTGGACCCAGCAGCTGCAGGAGGAAGAAGTACAAACTCTTTTTGCTATACTTTTTCTTGTTTCTTTGTCTTCTCAGACTAATGCTTCATTTATTTTCTTCTTTTTGCCTTCCCTCTTTTCTCTTTTCCATAAATATTTCTTCTTCCAGCTCTATCTCCCGCAGCACAATTTCATATTAACACCATCTTATCCTCCTATTCTGCTGTCTCACCTTTTTCTGTCCTGATCTGACATGGCAAATCCCATTCTCCAGCTGTACTCTTACTTCCACTCTTTATTCTTAAGCCAGTTCCAGCCCTTACTCCTCCTGCTTACCTGTCACAGCTTTTCTCTGCCTGGCTTCGAGGCTGTCCCACTCCTGGGCTCCAGGGACAAGGGCTGCAGCAGCTGGCTCCAGGAGTTTGAGCCTGGACCCAGGTGATGCTGCCTGGTTTGGCTCTCTGGGAGCCCTGCAAAGTGAGGCCACTTAACCAGGACAGAAGAGCACACCTGCCCCTTACAGGCTTTGGAAATTGACAGCAGATGCGTGAAATGGGTCAATAAAAACAAGAAATGAAACTGATGTCAGAGGTTGTCTTTATTTGACGATAAATTGCTTCCTGTGCTCGAATTTCTCTCTCAGCTGGGAGGCCCATGGCTCTTGGCCAAAGAAATGGGCCCTGCAGCAGAGAGAAACAAGTAGACAGCACAGGGGACAAGAGCCAACAGGGCCACCAGCTGCCTCTACCTTGCAGGTGACCCTGCCCAAGGTGTCCATCATTAAGCCAGTCTAAGATATAATAATATATTTGTATTTAATTATTTCATTACTGCATGGCAGTATTTCAGATTATAAAATAATATCAGAGCAGGGGGTGTACATAATAACTCGCAACAAAAAGCAACACTGCTGGAAGATTTCCCCTTATAGGTTTATTTTGTCAAGTATTGTTCCACATTTACATTTTTCCCTCTCAAACTAAGAAATAGATCCTCCCTCTGCATTGTGAGCAGCACCTTTTGAAGACAAGAAAGAAAGAGTGGGAATAAAATAGCAAAACATAAAATGAACCCTGGAGCCCATGCCTCTGCTGCCATGTAGGAGGGGGTTTCAAAGGGAAGCATTTGTGATTTAGATTTCTGGGCAGCAATGCAGAGCAGCCCCACCACTGACTCCTTCCTGCTGGAGATGCTGAGGCTGTGTTCCTCATGTGGTGGTGACAAGATCTGGGAATAAGCCCGAGAACAGCAACCCAAACCCTTCAGCTACTGAGTCACAGGAATTCTGCAAGTCACTCCATGACTCAGATCAGGGCTGTCTCAGCCTGGCTCCCCTCCACATCCCCTGGAGATGCCAAATCCTGCTCCACTGAGGAAACTGCCTCAAGCTGCCACTGTCACCCGCCAAAAAGGACCTGTTGCTGTGGCAGACAGCTGGATGTTGTTAATGCTTTTCCTGCAGAGGGGCACAGCAGGGCCTGGGGGGACACCTGGAGCAGACCCAGGGCCCCCAGGATGGGTTTTGCCAGGAGAAAAGGGATGTGACCAACATCTCAGGGTCCAGCCTGGCTGCAGCACCCAGGCAGCTGTACCCATGGCAGGTGACATGGCACTGGGATTTTGCTCTGCTGCAGCCTTCTACAGCTGCAGGTGGCACTGGCTGTGTCACTGCCTTGCTAGGCTGTGGTCTGGAGGCATTTCTGTTGCCTCTAAGCTTGATTATGGACTTCAGTGGGGGAATTAGGGCAAGCTTTAATTTTGCTACAGCTCAGTGATCCTTTATCTTCTCAGATAAAGAATTCACACAGTGAATTTCCACCTCCCAGCTTTGTCACTGCCAAGGACCACTGGCCTTACTCTGCTCCATGAAAAGCACTCTGTCAGCACAGCAAGGTGAACCCAACTCTCTGATTTTAATTTGGATGAGAAATTAATTGCAATAAGATCCCTATCACCACAAGCAACCCCCTACAGCTCGGAGATATTTGAGTGAGAGAGGTCCTGAGCAAGGGGAAAATGCAATAACAGGGGCCTGGCTGGATGCTCTCCACCTGCTCACCCCACAAGTGTTTATTAAAGGTGAATCCCTGAGGGTGTTTGGAATCTACCTCTGACTCCTAGAGAAAATAACATTGAAAGCTTTGATGAGAGCGGCCTGAGCTTCCAGATTTCTGAATCTATATGAGTTTTTGAACTCCTGAGGAGTTAATAATCCAGGTGAGAGAGGGGACAACTAACCTATGGACATCAACCACCCCCACCACCACAGCTGGAGCTTCAGGAGATGATGTGGATCACAGGGCACCCCTTTCAGTCCTTGGGCTCCTTCAAGCCCTTCTGCAGCTCCACTTCCAGGGTGGAAATAGCAGCAGCAGGTGTGGGTGTGCCCTGGGATGGATGTGCCCTCCACCATCTCCTCCTGCCTTTGGGGGAGCAGGGCTGCTGCCTCCCACCCTGTCCTTGTGCAGCACAGTGCCAGCACTCAGTATTTTGGAAAACAGTTGATTTCTGCAATACCAGGGCAGGGGTTTGGCCAACACCATCAGTGCCAAGATTAAAGACACGTCATTTGAAACTCAGGACCATTGAAAGTGGCTTTGTCTCACAAAAGGACCCTCCTGTGGCTGCTTCCTTCCCAGTCAGTGAATCACCCTAATCCAAGCCTCTTCTCAATGCAGGATATCACCATATCCATTTTTCCTGGATTTTTGCAGTCCTATTTCTGCTCCCTTTGCTTGAACACCTGGTTGACAGGACCTCTCCTAACTCATGAAGGTGTGTGCTGTCACAAGGTTTGTCATTTTGTGCACCTTTGCTCTTATACAATGAGATCCAGGCTGTATTTGAAGTCTTCACCAAACTTTATATAAATATCAAAAAACCCAGGGAGTTATATCTGAAATAATCTGTGTAAACATCTTCTGAAAGTGTGCTCTCCAGTCACAAATATACCACAGCCTAACAAATATGATCTCTCTTGGGTTTGAGGAAGTGACAAAAGTTCTGTGTCTTAAATTTCAGAAGCTTTTTCCATTCTGACTCAAGTAATTTCAAAAGTGTAAAGGGTAAAAATCTTCGCAAAGGGACAACGCGGAGGATGAAGGTTTGGAGCAGAGGGATCAGAAATTAACAGGCTGAAGAACACAAGGGTCCTGAAAACATCCAAGCTGCAGAGATGCTTTCCCCCTCTCCATTATTTTGTCACCGTTTATGGCCTGAGATGAAAAGAAATTGCAAAATTGTTTCATAGTTTAATTTAAAATTGGGAAGTTACATAACTAGAGCCATAATGAGAACGGTGCCTGGACACACAAGGACAAGAACCTCCTGGCTCTGACACGCTGAGAACACAAGCAGGCCAGCTCATGCAGAAGCAGGACAGAGGGAGGGACCTCAGCAGCTGTTCCCCACACAGACCCTGTGTAGTTAACAGGTGCTGTGAATGAAGCAAAGCCAACATGACACTCACAGCTGCATTGGCCTCCTTGCTGAGCTGTCTCCTGACCAAGTGCAGACATCAGCATCCCTCCCCTTTCTGGGGCAGCTCTGAAAGCCCCTCAGCAGCCCAGCTCAGGCCTGGCCTCTTTTTACTTTCCAGCCTCTTGCAAAACTCACAGCTCTGCCCATTTGGGGTGACCTTTGCTGAGCCACGCCGGCAGTAGCAGCCAACAGCTTCTCCTGATCCTGGGAGATGGATTCTCCTTTCCAGTCCTGTTTTTGTTCTCTGCTGCTGCACAGCTCCTTGAACATCAAGCAGGAAAAAAATGGATCAGGTGGAACGTGGGGAAATTAACTCACAGGTTATTGTGATGGAAATAGTTTAATTTCATTCAACTTTGTCATTAAGCCCCGTTCAGAGTGTGTGGTGTCTGAGGCTCCTCCTCGCAGAGAGCTGGTAACTCTGCACACTCTCTGCTCCTAGGGACAACTTCCAAGTTCACCAAGTGAAAAGCAGGGGAATGGGAAAGTGTACTAGTTTGGAAGCAAACCAGTGGGAGATCCCACGTCAGAACTACAATTTAATAGGAAAATTGGGATAAAGGCAATAACAAAGAAACACTGGCTAAAACTGACAGAGTCAGGATAAAACCTGACACCCTGTGGGCCAGGCTGGTGGCAGCAGTGCCATTCAGGGGTGGCTGCAGCCCTCCTGCAGTGCCAGCTGTGGCTCTGCTGGAGCAGGGATCCTGGACAAGGGGGGAGTTTTCCTCTGAAGGTCCAGGGGTGGTTATGGAGCTCTTGTCCTCTGGGAATGCAGTAGAAAAGGCTGTTGTGGTGTTCCAAACCTCAGATTATATCCAGGTAGGAATGCTTGGCTCCTCCCCCTGGGTGGAGCATCTCCCCATGGGATGCTGGAATTTTCTCAGCCATGCAGGGACACTCACTGGCCATGGACAGAAGAGATCTCCTGGAGTTATCAGGGATGTCATGGAAGAGATAAGGAACACTGCCCCACCTGTTTCAACAGCTGATGAAGATGGTGATAGAATACATACTTTTGGTTACATCTTACATTGGAACCTAAGACAGAAAGCCAAGCTTTGCCTGCTGAGTTCTCCTCCCTGGATGTACACAGAGCATTAACAACACTTCCTGTGGCAAGATGTATTTCCCCCTTCTTCCTACCCCTTCTCCAAACCCCTTCCATTGTCTCCTCCACACAGCTTTCTGCTCCCTGCCAACATTCTTCTTGTACAGGAGCTTCAAGCTCTCTCCTGCAGGGTATCACTTCATTGAGGGGGACTCCTTGCTCCCAGCTGCTGACATGCTGGTCCCAGGATATCAGTGGCCTAATTAAATAGATTTATTCCTCCATGCTCCCCTGCTGCAGCAGGGAAGTTCTCTGTAGTCCTGTGGCTGTCCTTCCCTTTGCTGGAGTTGGTCTCTGGGCAGTGAAGGGATGATCCATGTCCCTGAATGTGACCCTTAGTGACACTGAAGCTCCACAGGGACGCAGGGGATGCACAGCCTTGGAGAGGGAAACAAAGAACCAAAGTGACAAACTGCATTTGGGACAACCACAGGAATGGCTCAGAGGTGGATGGTGATGGCACTAACAGAAGCTTGGGCTCTTCAGTGCAGCCCCCATCTATGCTGATTACCTTTCCATGCTTTCCTGCTTCCCCCTGATCTACCCTACAAAGCCTGCACTGTCCCCTGAGTTGCCAGCCTGGCAGCCAGAAGTAACGGGCTGCTGATCCCACAAACTGCAGAGCTCCTAAGCCCTTTCTCCTCCCTTCCAAACACACCCCTTTGCTCTGGATGATGCAGGGAGCTTCTCACACATCTCTCAGTTGCCTGGTTACCAGGTTAAGGCTGGTGACAAATGCTGGGTGACAGTTTGCTTAACACTGCTTCCTCCATGACCTGGGATCCAGCCCTCTTCCTTCCCAGCCTCCTGTGGTGTTAAGTCTTCAGATGCTCTTCTTCACACTCTCTTTTTGGTAACTTAACTCCTGCATCCTCTGTTGAGTCTGGTCTGTCCTGTAATCTCCAATGTCCTGCAATTGAATCACCTCCTCCCAGACCAACATCCCCAGGATCTCTCAAAAAAATTCTGATTTAATGCCTCCATTCTCAAGTAAGCTGTTGCAGGAAAGATCAATATTTTTTATCTCTTCCTGTACTAGAAAGGAGATAAATCCATATATCATTGATCCCATACCTTATAAACCCCCAGCCTCGAGATGTCTATCTTGACACGTTCACTTGTGACCTCACACAATAGCATAAAGTCTCACTGTTGAACTGTGTGATAAAGGAACAATGCCAATAATAGTGCACAGAACCACCAACATCTCCTTCCATCACTCATATGCAGATGATGCCCTTTAAATTAAGGCCACCTCTCCTTCCTTTATTTATGGAGTTGGGTACAACGTGGATGCCACATGTTCCTGTAACGCAAACAGGACATGGAGGAGTGACAGGACAAGGAGGGATGGTGTTAAACTGACAGGGACGAGGTTTAGATTCATTATTAGGAAGAAATTCTTCCCTATGAGGGTGAGGAGGCCCGGGCACAGGTTGCCCAGAGCAGCTGTGGCTGCCCCTGGATCCCTGGAAGTGTCCAAGGCCAGGCTGGACAGGGCTTGGAGCAACCTGGGATAGTGGAAAGTGTCCCTGCCCATAGGACTTTAAGATCCTTTTCAACCAAAATTCTGCCAGGATTCTATGAAATAAAAGATATTTTGATATTAAGATGTTTTGGAACCCAGATTTCCTTTATCTCTAAAATTGGGAAGGGTTTTCATATTCATTAAGTTCTTTCTGTGTTTTTGTCTTTTGTAACACCATTGGAGATGCTGAGTGAATGCGTCTGCTTTTCCAGCTCCATAACTCCTTCTCAGAGAAGACAACTCCAACCATTAAATTCTCCCCTCTCCTGGTCCAGTGAGATCCTGCCTCCAACACTTCAGAGCATCTTCCCCCTCTAAGATGGGACATCCATCACCTCAGAGCCAAAATCACTCTACAAATGAGTGGGCTGTTGCAGAGAGGTGTCTCAGGCACTGTGGAAGAGGAATTTGTCCAGCTGCAGCCAGAGTGACCAAAACATATTTTATTCTTCCCCTGCTGAAGCCCAGAGCTTTTGGATGAATCTGAGCTTAACTATTTATAATTGACCTTTGCACAAAAGAACATGAAATTTTTATAGCCTAAATCCTCATTTATTAACTTTACTGGAGTGTAAAATATTGCTGTTTGCTATAAATTTGTACCAGGACAAACAATATATATGCTAATTAGTGGCTGTGCAGCCTTTTGGGGGCGTCTGTGCTCACCAGTCCTTTCCACCAGGCAACGGAGAAGAATGGAGCAGACAAATGACAATTGAGAGGTTTGATGCTCTCTGTTCAAACAGTGGAGTCTGAAGAGGTGAATTAATGGTGTTCATTATAATGAGTCCATTTCCTTTTCATTTCCTTTATAAATTAGCCCAGGTGCCACGCTGTGTCCCGGAGAGAGCCCATCAGAGGCAACCTGCTGAGATGCACCTGCAAACCCATCACTCTGGAGTTCTTTCATCGCTCCTGACTCAGCTTTCCCCTTCCTTTGCCTTCCTTCAGCCCACCCATTCATCTTTCCATTCTGTCTCCTTCATCTTCACTTTGTCCTTTTAGACTTTTCCCTATTTTCATTTTTGCATTACTCTATTTTTTTGCCCGTCCCTCTTTTCCTATTTCCCCTTTTTTTCCCCGCTTTCCTTTATATTGTCTCCTGCTTGGTTTTCCTCACCAAACATTATCCTACTACTGCTTTGAGGATCTCATTGTTATTTTATAAACTTTGGATCATCCAAGGGCACATATCCGCAAGGCTCATCAAAACTCAACGTGAAATAAAAAAACAGAGGGAGGGAAATAGAGTGAGATGTGTTCAGTTTCCCATGGCTGAAGCAGCTATTTCATGGTTAGTTGGCTTTTGGTGCCAAAAAATAAGGTGGTGGGGATAATAAAAGGAGCCTGTTGGAAGCATCTCAGATTTTCCAGGATCTGCAGTTGCATCTGATTTCCTGTTTCCGTGTTTTCCACAGGAATATCAGCAAATACAGGGTGGAAAAATGAGTGGCAACCTGCTAGGAATGAACATGGATGTTCACAACAGAGGCCCAGGGATGGGGAAATGGGAGACAAAAGCCTTTTTAGGGCTGAGTGGTCACAGGATTCTGACATGGACCTGAAATGATGCTCCTCAAAATCCATCCTTCCTCCTCTCCTGTCTCCCTGCACCTCTCCAGTTCATTGTCTGCAGGTTGCAACAGGACACCCAAAGGAGGAGCATCCAAAATTGTAAAAAAGCTCAATCATCTGTGGGAACAGCACAAATCAGAGGGGCCGTGACCAAGGAGGATCCGGATGTAATAAACCCAATAAAAATGTGTGCATATTTCCCCTGGAGACAGATTCTGGATGCTGGTTTTCACGGAATTTAGACCGTGCAAGGAATCTAATTGAGTTCATTGAATTGTGGGAAATTGCTGGGGATTTTCCATCAAAATATTTGCAAAGTGGTAGTTGGTTTCTATCAAAATATTTAAAAAAAAAAAAAAAATCAGCTAAAAAATACCAGCGTCACAGAAATTGCTTCAACATTTCCTTTGAAGTAGGCAGGTACAAGCCCTATTCTGAAGACCGTGGGAGAGAATAATATGTCCCAAAATATCATTATCATGAGCCAAAATGACATACCTGGAGGATTTTAACTTAAAATAAATTTTTTTTTCATTTTCAAACTATTTTTTTTTCTTGCAGCAAAATTGCATTTCTGTTCAACTTTTTCTGCTGTCAGTCTTATGGATACATTGAAATATCTTAGTGGGGCAAAATTTGGCATGTGAATCAGGTCTGTGGTCTGGTATAAATGTTAAATAAAACTGTTTCCCTAGACCCACAAGCTTTCTGCTTCCTAGGGAGGAATATAAACCCTGCTGCAAAGCTGTCCTTGGGTATTTGTAAAGGTAAATAAACAGCAAAATACTTCATTAATAGAAGGTTTGTGTAGAAAAAAAAAATAAAATCAGTTCATCAATCTCTTTGAGTTTATACATATTGAAGTAAAAATCTTCCTGTAATGATTTTTGGTTTTTTATTTTCCCCCATTAATTTTAACAAACTTTAAATGAACACAAGAATGTACCAGAAGCTCCAGGGTTTTTAATTCTAACAGAAAGGCTGCTGAAACCACAGCTTTTGCTTCCTCCTCATTTAAAGACAGGCTTCCACCTAAAGCAGAAGATTGATTTTAAGGAGAAAATTATTTCAATGAGTGGGATATGGGGTTTGGGGTTGAAATCTGTATTGTTATTATTGATATTTTTAAGTGCAGGTGTCCCCTCCATAGCTCAGTTTACCCATAGAAGAGGGAGGATGTGACACACCTGAAGCAGAGACAACTTTGGGTGGATTTTCTTTCAGTGTCAGGGGTTTGGGAAGTGAGCTCTGGGTGGTTTGACAAGGAGGAAGGACAATCCATCTCCAGGGGCTCTATTGCCAAGGCTCCAAGCAGCCCACAGGGAGGGAACAGTGGCCAAACACCCACTTCCTGCAGAGATTTTGTTTTAAATTGCTGGTCATGAGAAAAATCATGGGCCAAATTATCTGCTGATGTAGCTCATCTCAACTCCAGCAGAGTTATAGCAGGAGAGGTGTCAGCTGTAGCCAGAGTGTGCCCAGCTTTCCGTGTTCAAACAGCATGAGAATGGCTAAAAAATGCATTAGGTTTTTACAAGCGTGTTTTGAATTCTCATTTATGTGCCCTGTCTATTTTAAATCTTTGGGATATGCTGGGATCATGGTGGTGGGGAGCTGTGGGTTTGGTTTTTTTCTAGCTCTATATACAGAAAAAAAAAAAAAAAAGCAGTGCACGCTTTGCTGACCAAAAAGAGAAAAAAATGTTGCTTAATATACATCATTAAGAACAGAGGATTTATTTGAAAAATCGAAGCAAGCTGGGACCATTGGGCAGTGGTATGAAGGAGGAGATGTCTGGGATGGCTGTGTGCAGGGCAGCGGTATGGAAGTACATTCCTGTTAATCTCAGTGTCATGGATGCTCTCTCCAGTTTCCTCTCACTGGAACTCTGATTTACCAAATCAACCTGGAGATCTCTGTGATCACGGAACAGTTTGGGTTTGAAGGGACTTTAAAGATCATCTAATTCAAACCCCTTTGCCATGGATGATCTTATTGGCACTTCTTTTCACAGCCTCAGCAGGGAGATGAATTGTTAATGACCCAAATTATCACCCTCAAGAGTTGCACTGGCCCAAATCACAGATGTGGCCCTGGCAACTTCAGCCCCTTCATTGTGTCATTGACTTGGTGTTAGCTGCTACATTAAATTCATCAATAAAGAATTTAAAAGATCTTCCTTCCATCCTTTTTATTGTCATATAGGAACTGCATTATTCACATGTCTGGACGCTTAAGCATAACCTGTATTTTATGATCACTTTCATTCAATTTTTTTAAGGCAAACAATATATCAGTGAAGGCATCATCATAAAAATATTGACCCTGTTCATACCTGGCATAAAATGCCATTGATTTCAGTGGGGTTGTGGGACTTGGCTCACTCATATAAACACTTCCCATGAAGTCCAATTCAAAGAAATACCTGCAAACCCTCCTTACTGGTGCCTTACATAACCATGGTGCAGCAGCCAAGCCACCAGGATATTTTCCTATGCTGGGGAAGCTGCTGATTCAAACCTTTCTCCAGCTTTATGCAACTCTCCTGCTTCCCCTCTTCCTGGGATGGCATTCTGGAGCCAGGGGAGATGGGGAAGCAGTAAATATGGGAAGGCTCCTCCAGCCCAGCTCCCTGCTCCCACACAGCTCTGCCTCACTCACTCCCTTCACCTGAGGCAGATAAATGTCATGCCAAATGCTTTCTCACTTGCTTTCAGTTGCAGAAAGTGGCCTTTAAATGTAGTTTTATCCCCAGTCAAATTAATAGTGGTTAAGATTGGAGCAGCTCAGGCAGCCTCCGAGCTGGACAGCATTTCTGGATCACATTCAGCACCTGACAGGCCTGGCAACAGTGCCCAGCTCTGAGTGCTGTGGGTGAAGGCACTGCTTGCCTTGACTTGTCCCACTCAGTGTCTCTGCTGCCACTGCTAATATTTGAACAATGTGTTTGCCAATTACCTTAATAGGAACAAGACCCCTGGAGCCCCAGGAAAAGGCTGAGCAGCCCAAAGCAAAAGAGATGCTGCTGCTCTGGCTGCTCTGCAGACATTCCTGCTGCAAGGCATGGATAAGGCAGAGCTCTCTGTCAGATCCCCATCTCTATGGACAGGAACAGCAGGAATGATGCTCCTCTTTTCAAAGGACATTGTGTTTCCAGCTCCTTTTCCCTTCAGATCAGACCTGGAATTGTCACTACTGTATTGAGGATGACTGAATGAAGCAACACAGAGACTCCAAGGTCTTCAGAAGGCAAATGCAATTTTATTAAAAACACACACACTTTTTATAGACAGTTATGACACAGGTGGACCTGACTGGTCCCCAATTAATAGCCCTCACACCAGTGGCTAATTAGGAACACCACCTTTCTTGTGAATATCTTAGGAGAAAGCAACACCAGCTGCAAAGATTATTAATTGTTTTAATTCCTTCTCTGAACTTTCCCAAAACTTCACAGAGCAATGCCTGGGAAAGTTTATCTGACGTTCTTCTCTGACCAGTTCTCAGCATCCACATCCTCTCCCCGGGAAAGCAGGGAGAGCTTGAGAGCACTGCAGCCCTTCCAGCTTCAGAGCACACACATCCACATGCACATGCACATCCTGACATTGGAAATTGGCACAGACCTTCTCACTGCTGTTCTCACTGTTTTGTGCCACACAAAATACTGCACAGCTGGCTTCATGGCATTTAAAACTCCCATTTGGTGCCATCCAGGAGCTCAGCCTCACCATCCCAGATGTGCTGATAAAGCTGTCATCATTAATTGCCACGTGCTGCCACCAGAGTGCCCAGGTCACATCTCCAGGAAGGGGAAGGCCACGTTCACCTGGGCTCCATCACACACCTGGAGATGTTGTTAACATCCTTTTTAATCCCTGAGCCAGCACTCATGGCTTCTTCAAAGCAGCAGAAAATCCTCCTGCTATACCAAAGTTCATGGTCTCCTGCCCTTGTTCCAGGTCCAAACTCACATCCATCTCCAGCCATTTCCTAAATTATGCCCAAGTAACTTCCATTTGTTTCCTTCTGAAGCTGCTCAGAAATTGTGGGTTTAAAAGTTCACCTCCAACCTGGCCACCACTGGCTTTCCTTCCACTTAGGAGACACTGTGAGCAACAGGAGCAGAGAGGGGCAAGTGAGAGTCCAGAGAAGGAGTAAACAAATTAAATGCCAGCAGAGCTCTGAAAGGTATTTTCAAGCCCAAATAAAAAATACATCTTGCTCTTTCAGTTTAGATAAGAAATAGGTGGTTATTGTTTTGGGTTTTTTTTCCTTTTTTCCATTTTTTTCCTCCCCTTTTAATGGGCCATCCATAAGGAGCTCAGTAAGGTGGTTGTGGAGATGGAGGTGAAAACACAGCAGAGTGACAAGCTAAAATGAAGAGAGTACCAAGATCTGGCAGGCTGTCCCTGTCCATGGCATTACTTCTCCCTCAAATGAATTCTTGCCAGTGTTTCCCCTTGGCTGTCCTCCTCTTGCAGGCTCTCCTCTCTCATAAATCAATCTTGCATCTCTGTGCTTTGGTCCTACATCCTTTATCCTTCTTCTCTGCCACAGGCCAATGCTTCTGGTTTTCACTACTATTTCTGGGCAGATTTTTTTCCTTCAAAATCCTCTGTTCCAGCCCTTCTCTCAGTTCCTGAGATGCCCCACTCCTTCCCTGCCCCATTCATGTTTATCAGCAACATCATGGATTTGGCAGTTTTGCCTTTGCATTAAGGCCCTTCAGAGATTCCCTCTGACTGCTCATTTCATCCCATAATTCTATTTTCTGTCATTTTATCTTTTCTTCCACATTGTCATTTCACACAGGCTGCCCTTCACCTTCAGCCCATGCTCCTCCCTCCATGAGCTGCCCCTCACAGCTCTTCCCCTTTTTAGCCATTCAGACTCAGTCTTTTCTATATTCCAGAGTAACACCAGCTTGCAGACACTCTTCTGCTTCAGGGCCCACTGGTTTTTTGGTATTACATGCACCATCATGCCACGCTTTTCTCTCTGGAGCTCACTAAAGGCATCTCCTGGGTGACCTCAGGCTCAGCTCGGCTCTCCAGTGCTGTGTTTTGAAATCCCAGCACATACATAAGGGAATTTCTTCCCCCACACGATCTCTCTCCCAGTGGCAGCTCCTGAAGCGTGAGATTAGGGGAAATGGGAGGTGTAAAACCTCACATGGAAGGGAGATGTAAACAAACCCCAGCCCCAGGGAGGACATGACTGGAATTCCCTGGTGAGCACTGGACAAGGAGGGCGAACATTTCACCACTGCCAAAGGGCAGGAGTCAGGCAAGAGTCCAGAGGAGGATTGCAGGGAAACACAGTTAGAATCTGGGCAGGTATTCACAGATATATAGATGTATTGATAGATACAGAGCTAGGAAAAAATATTTATAGATTCTCTCCCTTTCTCCCCCTGGACTGCACCAACACTAGCTTTAGCTGGGCTCCAAGAACAGCAGCACGTCTGCAGCCAGAGCTGTAACCAGATCTCAGCAGCCCAAGTGACAGTGGGCTTGGGGACTTAAAAGTCTACACAGGCCTCAGGAGACCTTGCTTCCAGTTTTATTTATTTAAACTGCTGAGTGCAAAGGGCTGCTGTACAGAGGGTGTTTCTATAGACCCCACTTTAAATGCCAATAGAAGACCCCTGTGGAAGTGAGAGCAATTCAGATCAGTGTCATACTGGGAGCAGGAGTTTGAGAGCAGGAGAAATGGAAGGACATGAGGCTTTTCTGAAGGTTTAATTTGGAAATACTCTGAATAAACCATGATTTATCAGAGCAGTTCATCCAGGGGTAAATAACTTGTCACAACTTCCTCACTTTGAGTTTACCCATAGACATTTGCAATCCAGGGAAGAAAGGGTTATATCCCCTCTCCCTGCTTATGAAAGAAATTAAACAATGAAATGAGCTTTGCAGCTAAAGGAAACTTTGCATTCTCTTGCTGCTGGGCAGTGCTATGAATGAGTGGGCTCATCACTGCATCCTTCAGAGCCTTGCAGATGTCTGAGAACCTTCTCAGGAGCCCAGTGAAACATTTAAAACTGAAGCTGCAGCATTTTCTTTTGGAGCTGCTGTTCTGCCTGCAGTCACTCGTGGCAGGGAGAAGCCCTCTCTGGCTGTGCTCCCTCAGGCTGGAGTCCTCAGGGAGCCTCCACAAACACCACCCACAGCACACAGCACCTCAGAAAAGGGGCAGGAGGGTCCTGCACAGCCAGGACACAGCCCACCCTGTCCCTCTGGCAGTGTCCCAAGGGATGGCCACTCCACACCTGCCCCTGTGGGAGCTCTCTGGACTGGACACAGCATTCTCTTCCCACAAAGCATCCCGTTACTGAGCTGAGCAGAGGCAGTCTGGGGATATTTTTCATTCAAGGAGCAGCTGAAGGAGCTTCCCTGCCCAGTGCTGCTATTTGTTGGATTAAGCTTTTTTCTGACCCAGAGATGGGGCAACTGAGAGGTGTTTTTGAAACTTTTATTCTATTTTTAGTCTTATGTGAAGAGTGAGACAATACAGATGTTATAATTCACGCCATCACAATCAGAAGCCAACTATTTCTTAATTACAATACACTATAAGTGTTTCTTGGTCTATCAGCTTTAGAAAATCCATTTCCCACAGCTGTTCAGTTTGGTGCCATCTCAAGAGGATGCCACTTTGGCCCCTCAGCTTTCCATTCAGTGCCCACCCCAGACCCCTCTGCCCAGCTCTTCTCAGCAGTGACTCAGTGCCAGAGAGCTCTGAAAAACCAGACTGGGCGTCTCACCAGACATTTGAGATGCCTGCCATTAAAAACACCCACTAATTAAATTTCCCTCTGGATTTATTATCTACTACTGCATGACAGGCATTTTCAAGAGCCTCTTCCTGACCTCCTCCCAGCCACCAACCAGAACAGATGTCTTCCTTACAGGGACTGGAATCTTGGGTTTCCCTTTGCACAAGGACAGAAGAGGAGGGGGAGGAGGGGGGAAAAAAAAAGTTTAAATTAAAAGAAATATAAATCCTGAAGCCTTGCACACTACTAACCATAGTAACAGCACCTCAACCCTGCAATCTCCATCCTCCCTGTGCTTCTCCCCTGGGAACAGATCCCTCATTGTGCTGTGTGTCAGCTCAGAGACCATGGATGTGCCTCTTCATTATTGTGGCTGCTCTAACTTTGGAGGGAATTCCGTGATATTCCTTGGTATTCTGAAAAATCCCAGCCCTTGGAGTCATGCTACTTTGTATGAATCAAATCAAGCTTTCCCATCCTGTCTTTTAAACACATTAATATTTTATTGCTTTTAAAGATGATTCTTACAGGCCTGTAATTTTCAAAGATAAGTACGGCAATTTAAACAAAGACAGAGCAGAAATTTACAGAAACAGTCCTTATTTACTCATCTTTTGCATAAAATATCATTTTCCTCATAATGAACTCTTCATTTTTTGTTAATTTGCCATTTTTTGGGGCTGGAAGTGCTACTACCGCTAAGTTCAATTTACCACAGTAAATACTAGCTGTAGTAATAAAGATTAATTAGTAAGATGGGATCATAGCCCATAAAATGGGCTCATCCAAGACACCACCCACAGCTCCTGGATCTCTGGGAATGAACCTGAGGGCCAGGGGAACCTCAAGAGGAGGAGGGAACCCCCTCAGCAGCTTCATCTGCAGACAGGGCAGGTGGGAGTGAGGCTGGCAATTTCAGCAGTCCTGGAGAGAGCAGTGGAGATTCCGTGACATCCAGCCACCTTTCACTCTCTGGCAATGATTAATTATCCCCTTAAAAGTAGGTTTCACCTGCTGGCTTTGTGTCCCCAGGAAGGTGCTGTGTGAGCCCTGCTCCTGTGCATGCTGTCGTGCTCTAATCCTAAACAAACCTTCAGGTCAATGATAACATCCATCAAATGACCACACAACGTGAAAATCCATTGCAGGGTGGATATTTTTTTAGCATTGCTATTGAATAAATTAACCAGGTAGCACAGCGGTAACCTTGGGATAAATTATTAGGTGGTTTTATTTTTTTTTATTTGGGAAAAAAAAAAAAAGAAGATGACACTGTTTTATCATATTTATAATAAAAGTCATTGACATAATAAAACACTGCCATCACATCAGTATTCATTTCTGCAAATAGAGCTCTGACGTTTTATAATATTAACATGTGCTATAAATGTCACTGATATATTAAGATTTTCAGTCTATCTAACCAAAAATATAGAGAGATGACTGAGGAAGAGATGACTAATTCTAAAAGATTAAAGAGAACATTTTCCCATGCAATTAAATAATCTGCTGGTGATTGTGAGCTGAGGGTAACACACAAAAATCCGATTCTGTGCTTGTAATTTTTACCACCAGCACAGAATGGCCTGGAGCCCTGAGCAAGTGGGATATTGGGAAAACTTGTTAGGAAGGATGTGAGCTGATGAGCTGGGCAGGCTGTGTATGGCATCAGAGGATGGCTACACCTGCCAGGGCAGTTTGGACAGCTCAGGACTCTGAGGAGGGTCTTTGGGCACCTCCTTGCACTGGGATACACTGGAAGAGGGCTGGAGATCTTCCTCCCATCCCCTGGGATGTCACCCAGGAAAGAATCCCTGGGCTTTGTCCTTCACAGGAGCAGCTGCACGGAGGTGAGTCCTGAGTGGCACATTTGCAGTTCCTGGGAATGCCAGGGAATGCCTGGGAATGCCAGCCTGTGGCACGAGCTGCTCCTCTGGCAGTGGGGAGAGTGCAGATGGCCAACAGGAGCACAGCTGGAATGTGACAGGGCCAGGACACAACAAAAGCCCAGGGATGGGCTGTCAGCAGGGCTCTCCCATGTGGCATTCACATTCTCTGAGCAGAGAGACATAATTCTGTCTCTCAGGATTTTCCTGGAGAAGCACAGAGAGAAGGAGAGAAAACAATTCTTTTCTCTGCTCCTGTTTTCCCCATGTGGAATGTGTTTGGAGATTGTTTGCCTGCAGTGATTGCTGGATTGGATTCTGGTGATGGTGTTCGGGTTCAATGACCAATGGGATCCACCTGTGTCTGGGCTCTCAGCAGAGAGTCACAGGTTTTGCTAGTTAGTAGATAGATAGTAAGTAAGTAAGTATGATATAGTATAGTATCTCTTTAAAATAGTATACTAATGTAATATAGTATAATTTTAATGAAGCAAGTGTTCAGCATTCCAAAGCCTTGGAGTCAGATGCCAATCAATCATCATTCATTCCATCATCGGGGGCACCTATAAATGACAATACTCCCAGGAGCAGGAGCCCTGGTGGTGACTGAGAGACAACAATGGGCAAGGAGCAAAGCAGCCCCTTGACACCATGACTGATTTTTCCTAAGAAAATCTTCCTCAAGTTCCTGAGTCCCACCAAGCTTTCGTGGAACTTACAGATTCTCCCACGTCTTGGGCTTACAAAAAAACTCTGTGCTAAGTAAGTAAGTTTATGTTTCAAACCCAGTACATTCTGGGAGGAAATCCAGAATAAATTAACATCTAATAATAATAATAATAATTTAATCAATAATTATGAACTCATTTATTGTTCGAGTTTGAAGTTCCTACATAATCCAGTCTGAGAATTTCATCCCATGATTTTTGCATTACATCTGGAATTTTTGTCTTACTATTTTTATCAGAAGGAGCTATTTGTGTTTTGAACAAGGTCAATACAGAATTTTTACACCAGCACAGTTTGTGGCTCAGTTATGGGGACTTTTCCTCTTTTAACCACCAGTTAAAGCAGTGCAGCACCTGAAATACATTCCCTGGCAGCTGACACATCAGTATTAATTATTTTTCCTCCTCCATGGAAATTACATCTATTTATACAATACGTAGTTTCCCTAAAAAGCTTGCTGCAAAAGGGTGGGAGAAAAGAAGCAAACTGTAAATCATTTTTATACATCTATATCTATGGATATATCTGCATACCCATATCTATCTGCCTATCAATCTTTCTTAACCTCCCTTTTCCACTGAGATGCTGACATCTTCAAAATGTTTTTATCAGCTCCCCAAATGAATATCACAGGCATTGCCAAATTTCAATTCACAGGAAAGAAAACGTGTGTACTTTATTTTATGCATTTATATTCAGGGAAACAGTGCTGGTGTAATTATGCCTGCATAGCTAGAGGGGTAGAGAAGGCCTAAATAAATGTATTCCTAGACAATTGGAGTAACGAGTTTTAATTAGTTTTGCAGCTTCTTCTAGTTCTGTTTTGCCAGTGTTGCAGCTCCTGGTCTTTGACTGGGAGCAGGCAATGGCAATGGGAACTAAACCAAATAATCAAGTTACACACACCTTGTTGACCTTCAGCAGTGACATCCTTAGTTACTGGAGACTGGAGCATTTGTTTAAGGGTAATTTGATCATGGAAGTCCTCCTGGGGTTCCTGTTGCTACAGGACCTGAGAGGGGTCTGGCAGGGGTTATTTGTGTCACTTGTCAGGGTTTCCTCTCCCGGGAGTCCCAATTACAGCCATGGCAGGGAGGTATAAATTTAAATCTCCAGGCTCCACGTTCTCTGCAGATGAACTCATTGGTACCCACAAGAACTGTTCCTGTTATAAAATGTCACGTATAACGACAGAGACCTTGGATGGCTGAGAGCAGGAAAAACAATAAACATCCTACAGAGAGGAAATTAATTTCTTCTCCCCTCCTGCCTTTCCTTTTTGCTCCAAAATATAATAACGGGGAGTGTTTGGATTGCAGGGGCTGCTGGGGCCACGGGCGAGAGGAGGAGGGAAGGAGAAGCAAAAGCAGCAGAAATGGAGATTTTGTACTTACTAAAGCAAGTTATTTTTCAACCTGCACACAGCTTGAAAGTTCACCACTGAATTATTAAGTGTGGCAGGCTTAGAATCTGCCTCAGCAAATAACACCTATATTTCTTTGGGAAAGCAGGGGAGCCCAAAACTTGGGACTGTGGGAAAGCAGAGCAACTCCAGTGTATGGAGCAGAGCCAGAGCCTTGACGTCACCCCCAGGAGGAGGTTCGTGGCCCAGAGTACTTCACTTTGTCACTGTCCTTCCCCCTCTGTGGGCTGCTTGTCTCCTGCCTCAGGCTGTAGGGAAGAAGGGATCACGGAGCTGGCAGCACGAGAAGCAGACGGAATAGATCAGAGGAACTGGACTCATGGGAAGACTCCTCTTCTAAAAAAAAGATCAGGATTAATGGACTGATAGGGGTAGAAAAACAAGGTGATGTAGCTAATCTTGCACTTACCTAGGTGCTGCCAAAAAATCCTATTTTGCAAACAGTTAGAAAACACACAAACAGGCACATTCCTGTCCAAATGATGTGAGGGGCAGAAATGCCACCTCCTCGCCCTTATCCACACACTGCACCTGGTTAAACCAGCCACTGCATAATAACAGACCCTGCTGATCCCTACAAACATCCCTCTGTTTATTCTTTGACTGCAGCTGCAATTCTTCCCATGGCTGACCTGGCAGCAAAGCATCTCAAGGTTTCAGAGCGCTTACACCACTGGAATGAGAAGAAAGCTCCGAGCTGCTCTCGCAGCTGAGCTGCAGGCTCAGGCCAGCATCACTGAGAAGATGCTGTTTGATTCACACTGTGAAGATTCCTCTTGCTACTGAAGTGCTGAAGACTTAATTACGTTTTTAGATGATAGCTTAGATCCAGGAGCACAAGCTGCATTGTACAAACAAGGGAGCTGACTCAAGCAGACACCCGAGACAGCCCAGCCCAGCCCCCTGGCAGCGATGATTGCTTCCCCTGCGAGATTAAAAAGTGAAGCAACATGAAGGGTTAGCGTGTTTCACAATGAATCCTGATTTATCAAACATGATTAGTGGGTGATGAATATGGATGTGATTTCTAAAACCAAAAGAAAAGTTTGTGCGGTTCATCCTTCTTTAAAAGATTAATTTAAACTCAAGGAGCTGTAACAGCCATACAAGCAGATCGTGTGAATGTCAGGAAATACAGGAAAGGAGTGAGGGAGAAGATATGGAAAAATCAGGTGAGCTTTAGCGGGTCAACAGTGTCCAGGGATTTACTGGAGTCTTGTACAATTAAATACAGTTTTAGAAGAGAACAGAGTTGTCTAAAATTTGTTTTGACATTTGTTATTAACCCTTGTGCTTTAATTTACTCCCGGAAGCTCAGATTTGAGGGAGGGAGTTCTATCTCAGCCATGCTATTTGTCTTTTCCCCTTTTTCCCACAGACACAGCCCTCAAGGTGTGGCATCAGTTCCCATCTGCAGGAGCTATAGTGGAGGTTCTTTATCACAGACTTCCCAGAGGCCAGCAATCTTCCTCCAGATGCTTAACCTGCCCTTAGAGCTGTGTTACAGCAGGAGAGGGGCATAAAGGAGCAATTAGGGGCCAAGAAGAGGCCCAGTGTGCTTCTAGCAGGGCTGCCTGGAGATGAAAAGATGCTGTTTTCCAAGCGTGGAGCTCAGTGTGAAGGGTAAAGTTTCTCACTGAAGGCTGATGATAACAATAAAAGCATTTGAGAGCTGGTTGCAAACCCACCATGTCCTGGACACTGGAGAGCTGACCGTAGCTAAGGCCAAAATTCCAGGTTTTCTTCCTGAAAGGAGAGTGAGTCTTATCCTCAGAGCAGCACACTCCCAGCAGTTTCTGTGCCACGTTTCTGTGCCGTGGACAGGAGTGAAGAGCTGCTCCTCTGTGTGAGGACCTCATCCCTCCGAGCAATATCCCGTTTTCCAGGATGGGCTCTGGCAAAGCAGACAAGGTCTCTGCTCATCTCCATGGTATCCGAGTGTCTCATTTATTATAGAAACAAACAACTCATTTCAGAGACAAGTTAAGGTTGCTAAGTGACAACAATGTACTTACTTATCACATCATTTGCAAAGCCCTCACACTTAAAAACAGGGAAATGAATGATTAAGGACTCCTGAAACCCTATATTGCCCACATAATAAATATATGTTTTTAAGCAGAGCACAAAGAAGTGCACTTTTTATTTTGACAAAACAACCTCATGCTTAACCTGTGAATTGTTTTCTTTTTTTTTTCCTCTTTTATGTGGCATTTTTATTTCATTGAATTTGATGTACAAACATTTTCTTTTAAAGGATATTCTTAGGTGGCAAATACCATTAATTAGTTGAAGTATTTCTAAGTACCATTATTGTTAAGTGATACTGAATTTTCAATAAGTGAATATGTTCCCATTTTTATGCTAAAAAGAAAAAAGGATTTCCATAATATTGTTTGTCTTCAAATCAACATTCATTTGGTAGGTGTGTTTCACATTTTTTAAAAAGGGTTCGTTTTCTGTTTAAATTCAAGAAGTGATGATAGGAAATGATCTCTCTTGGGTCAGAATTAAGATTGTGGAGGAATCTTACAACATGTTTCACAAAACAATTTAGGTGAAACACAAGTTCATCCAAAGTCAAGAAGAACTTTGACGTTGCCTTTGGATGGGTCAGGATTTCACCCTTTATATGCTTTATGTAGGGAATAAAAGATGTATGATGCTGTTAATTATTTATCCCCTGGCTTTTAAGCACTTGTGTTTTGTACCTAATGCAATGGGGCTGAGGGAGCAATGCTGGTACTTCATTGTAACTTGTTGGAGGAACAAAACTGCTGTTTGTTTCAGGACTCCCAAGATCACTCAGGTGTTTATTTCTGTCTTTCTGGTTTTTATTTTTGTGTGGATAAATTGAAATCCAGGGTTTTCCTTCATTTGTGGCTTAGAAAGGTGTGAACCTCCACCACTGGAGGAACCTCCCATGCGCTGGGAGCTTGGGCCTGAATGGGTTAAACTCAAGTTTTTGCCAACCCTTTTTGAGCTGATAATCACAGGAACCCAAAATCTTCTCCTTGCACTGCCTTTGAAATTGCTGAGGATGAGATTTCCATCAGGGACCTGGATACATCCAGATTTTTGGGCAGTGACATTTCTCATGCCTCTCTCTGAGCCGCTCTGTGGCTGAGATTTCCAAGCAGTCAGGATGTAAAGGAGAGGGCAGATTTTCAAAATCACTCTCCTTCCCTCATCCCTGCAATTACTGCACTGGCAAGGAGAGTTGTGAAAGGATTCAGTGCTCATTGAGCTGTGCTCTCTTGAAAAATGTGACCACTTGCTTGGAGGTCTAAATGGGAGCTGGGTAATGTCACTTTGGTTGCTGGAAGAATTAGTCAATGACAAGAGGGCAATCACAGCAGCTCTTCTCCATTAGCTTCATCTTTCCTCCAACAATATCAATTATGGAAGCTCTAGCCCAAGGTTTCAAACAACAGCTATTTCTCTACAATGTTATTATTTTTTGCACATAAAAATGCCTTTTGCATGAACCACTGTCAAGGTCTAATCTGATCTATTTATCTGTATTTACAAGGCACTTATCTTCTGCAGCACCTAAGAGCTCCACAGGAATTAATAGACAACACTCATCCCAATACCACTGAAAAATCTCCTGGACTAAAATCTTCCCTCTTGGATCCCAGGAAAATGAAAAGTGCTATTAAGAGCACAGCCATGCAGGGATCAAGATAAACACCACGTGCCAAAAGCTGCTGTCAAAATTCTTGTAGGTACCAGTGGATCTGGCACCAGCAGGGGTTTGTTCCCAGCCCAGCATTGCTGTTTGCACTACCTGTGTTAAGGTAGGACCTGGTGTCCCCTTGGTGTCACCTTCTCAACATGGGTGGTGCCCCCCCATGCCAAGGGTTTCTGGGCAGAGATGCTGGGTTCCCTCCAGATGTGGGGTTTCTATAGCAGAGGAAGGAATTCTGATTTCAGACCTGCCCTACAGCTCCTCAGTGCCCAGGGTGCAAACATGGGATGGGTGTGGGGCAGCCGAGTGATGCCTTCCCCTATGAGAGAAAACACCTGGAAATCCTCCCTGAGGAAACCACGAACTTTTCACTGCATTTGGGACTGGGAGATAGAAAAGGGAGACCAGGAAAAGCCATGTCCCTGTGCCTGGGGAGGGCAGACAGCAGCTCTGGAGGAGGCTCTCCAGGACTCTGCACCACTGAAGGTTTGCTCTGGGTTTGCCCTGCTGTGATTCAAGAGGCTCAGTCTCCAAACAAACAAGGATTTAACTGAATCACAGCTAAAGCCAGCACCCACATATTCCCCTTCCTCCTTCCAAAGGATTTGTCTAGTTTGTATTTTTAGGATTAGATTTGCCTCTGATGAGTAGTTATGGCACAGAATGGAGAGAGACGTGTCTTGTTCAACATCCTTTTCACTCCCTACCACAGGCAGAATTTTCCAGCCAGCAAGGGGCCCAATGCCCCTTTCTCCTGAATTCTGCCTCTGGAGTGTGTGATAGGGTCGAACAAGAGTGAAAGAAAAGTGGAAAGAAAACATCAGCCTTTAGCACAGCAGTATATAGATATATTTTTAACACCAAACCAGAATAAATTTCCAGCTCTCCCTTTCCTTCATCCTTAGTTTTCCTAAATGAGACACTTTCTGTGATGAATTCTCCCCAGGCAAAATAAAACCAGGTTTTCTTCTGATTTTGGCTGCCTGGGTCAGGCCCAAACTGCCTGACAAGGCCCATACATCTCAGGGCAGGCAGAAGTAATGGGGGAACTAGGAAGAGGGGGAGCTGGACAGCACAACAGAAAAATTAAATTCTGCATATAGAAAGGAGAAAATGGATGGATTTTGGTGAGGGAGAGATAAGGACATTTCAACTGCCAAATTCCTCATGAGAAGTGGTGTTGTGTGGGAGAGAGGAATGGTTTAACAAGAGGTGGAAGAAAAAGATGTTATAATAAAGCCCAGGCTGAGCTCTCCATGCTGGAAATGAAGGTATCCAACCCCAGCTGGACGTGGAGCAGGTTCTCCGCTGTGAGAGAAGGCCCTGTCCAGAGCAGCTGTCACTGCAATCTCCTAATTGGAAATGATTTGGATTCTGTCTCAAACCACAAAGCCCTGAACGAGGCACCGCAGCCTCCATCAGGAAGCATCTGCTGCCATCTCCAGTGGCAACAGTTCAGCCCCCACCACTCCCTCCAGCCACCAACTGGCAGGAGGTGCCCCTTCCATCCCCAGCACCCTGGGCAGCTGAGGGTGCAGAGGGAGCCTAGGGAGAGGCAGGGAGAGGGAAACAGCCCTGGGATGCCAGGGAGAGCTGTGGAAGGAGGGTGGCTGTTGTGGT